>JAEQML010073654.1:0-14840 GCA_016904865.1 Pissodes strobi | reverse complement strand
AGCTGATAATATTACAAAGAACATAATAACCGTTAATGATCCTCTAGACTACCTATCAAATGTGAATATTTCAAACCAATTCTCCTTCCTTCCAACTAATTCAATGGAATTGAGAGAGACCTTCTGCCAAATGAGAAATTTGAATGCTGCCGGATATGATGGACTTTCCTTAAAAATTCTAAAAGAACTCCCGGAATATCCTCTAACCACTTTGGCTGTTGCAGTTAACTCTTCCTTCAGAAGAGGAGTTTTTCCATCTTCCCTGAAGTTTGCTAAGATCATTCCCATTCATAAAGGAGGAGTTACCACTGACCCATCAAACTACCGACCAATCTCACTGCTCTCCACCCTGTCAAAAGTAGTTGAGAGCCTGGCAAATAAACGCATCATAGAATTCTTAAATAATAACAATATTCTAAACAAAAATCAGTATGGTTTTCAACAGCAGAAGAGCACAGCTGATGCTGTCTTTCACTTTATGGAGAACCTTCTTACTTCTCTAAATCAGCGTAAGTCCGCCGCAGCGATATTCTGTGATTTGTCGAAAGCATTCGACTGCGTTAATCACAGAATACTGCTGTTGAAGTTAAGCAGGTATGGCTTTACGGGTATTGAACTTGATTGGATCAAGTCCTACCTCTCTGAAAGAGTTCAATGCGTTTCTACAAATCAGAAAACATCAGAAAAACGAAACATTTTAAGTGGTGTTCCTCAAGGCTCTGTTCTGGGCCCATCACTTTTCCTCATCTACATTAATGATCTTCTAAACCTTGATCTGTTGGGAGTGATTGGGGCATTTGCAGATGATTGCACGGCACTATGGTCACACAATGACCTTGCAACTCTTCAAAGTATGATTGAGATGGACATAAAGAAGATTAAATCTTGGTGTGATGCGAACCAACTATCTCTCAACCTATCAAAAACACATATCGTTAAATTCAGAGACTCCACCATGGAAAACATCTCCATTGACAGTCATCCCCTCAATATTGTTGAGGCATCTAAATTTCTGGGTTTAAACATAGATTATAGGTTGAAATTTGACTCACACTTAAAAGCTTTGAACAAAAAACTGGCCTCAGGTTGTTACAGTATTAGGGTCATTGCCAGAGAACTTGGTATGACCGTTGCAAGAACCACCTACTTTGCATTGATTCAGTCGCACTTGAGGTATTGCATCCCATTCTGGGGTTTCTGCTCCCAAGGTCTTTTCCAGTCTGCTTTTGTGCTGCAAAAAAGGGCTCTTCGACATATGTGCCAGGTGCATCCTCGGACTCATTGCAGACCACTTTTCCTTCAGAGTGGAATTCTTACCTTGCCAAGCCTTTTTATATTGGAAACAGTGTGTCTTATTCACAAGCATGTCTCACGCTTCCCTAACACCAGAACCTACCAAACAAGACAGGAACATGATCTTCCTTTACCTATCCCCCAATCAACATACTTCAAAAATTCAATAATTTACACAGGTGTGAAGATGTACAATCATTTACCCATGGAAGTTCGTAGTATTGCTGTTTTGAGGTCATTTCGTCTTAGTTGTAGGAACCTCTTTCTTGATAGAGCTTTTTATTCGACTCATGAATTTTTTTTATACAATTTTTAACATAGATGTTGTATAGTGTCACGTCATACCGTAAATTTATCATTTTACCCTTTTGTTCATGTATTGTTTAATTGACCTATTTTACCTATTATTAATTTTTTATTGATTTGTATAGACCACTTTTTACCCGTTACTTTTGGGCCTTTAGCTCAAACACTTGTGTTGAAATTTTGTGGGCTAAGGGCGTCAATTTGTTGATTTGGCTCAATATGTTAGTATAAGAAATAACTATAGGCTTTGTTAATAAGGATTCCATATGAAATGTAATTCTTGAACAATAAAGTATGTTTTCTATCTATCTATCTAATACCGAAAATAAAACTAGCTGTGATACATTTGGCCTAAGTATAAAACTAATCAAATGTATAAAGAACTTAATTATCAGCCCTCTCACAAAACTTATCAACTATTGTTTTAGCCAGAATGTCTTCCCTGATATCTTGAAAAAAGCTCTTGTTGTGCCTGTATATAAAAGAAGTGACAAAGATAAAGTCTCCAATTATAGACTGATTTCACTCTTACCAGTTTTGTCTAAAATTGTTGAGAAATGGATGGCTCTTAGGCTGATGGGATTTCTTAAGGGAAACAACTGTATCACTGACAATCAGTTAGGTTTTCGAGCAAGCAAAAACACTATTTGGCTGTATTACATCTTATCACAAATATTATTGAGTCTTTTGAAAATCTTCAGTACAATGCTGTCCTCTTCTGTGACTTAAGTAAAGCGTTTGACTGCATGTCTCACGGACTCTTTCTGAGCAAATTGAATTATTATAATTTTGGAACAAATAGTATTAATCTTATTAGATCCTATCTTAAAAACAGATCCAAACTGTCACGGTGGCTGGGATGAGGAATTGTAAATATAGGTGTGCCGCAAGGCTCAGTACTTGGGCCTATACTATTTTTAATAAATGTAAATGATCTACCCACTCTCAGTATAAAGGAGAGCTACACTCTTTTTGCGGATAACACCACAGTCTCCCTGTCAGGGGATCTGTTCTTCAGGCAGTCCAGCAGCTTGATATTGCTCAGGCAAGGGTGAGATACTGGTTTAACGCAACTGAGCTTCACATGAATGCAGGAAAGACTGCGAGATTGGTCTTATCCCACAGATATTGCCACAATATAAATCAAGGCAAAACCAGCATTCCATTTTTCGGAGTGTATCTCGACCCCACTCTCAGGTGGGATGCGCAAATAGAGCAGGTAGCATCAAGACTTGGTAAGGCTAATTTTGTTCTTCACAGTCTTTCTCACTGTGTCTCCGAAAATGTTCTGAAAACAGCGTACCACTCCATCTTTCACAGTGTTATGACCTATGGAATTATGATCTGGGGTCATTCTTCAGTTGCTGCTAGGATTTTCGGACTACAGAGAAGGGCTGTCCGAATATTGGTTGGATTGGGTTTCAGAGAGGACTGTAGGGAGGCTTTTAAGAATCTAAACATACTCACATTTCCATCTCATTATATACTTGAAAATCTGCTATACATAAAGGAGAATGAGCACAAATTTATGATGAACAGCGAAGTCCACAGTTACGATACAAGACAAAGTCACTTGCTCATTCCAGCTTATCATAGGCTTAAAAGGTGTCAAAATGGACCAGGCTGTTGGTTTATAATTTTTTTTAATTAATTATCTCCCTAATCATATAAAAGTTTTGGACAGAGGGGAATTTAAACTAAAAATGAAACAACTTGAATAAAAATTGTTAGTAATGATTAAGTAATTGTTGGTTTTATTGTTAAGTTTTAGTGTATATTAGTATTCAATTATTTTATGCATATTTTAATTTTAATTTTACTTTACTATTGACAAGTGTTAATACTTGATTTGTATTTTGACATGAAGAAATATATTGAGTTTGAGACTCATCGGACATTTATTACGAATTTATTAATATCAATTGAGCCGACATAATCAGTCAAGAGGCAGATCCAAAACCGCTTTTAAAAACTCGGTATATAGAATGAAAATGTAAAAATCGGGACGCTAACCGAATCTCGTGACACCGATACCCGTCAGGTCGGGGATAATCCAATAATTCCTGCTGAATGGGTTAATTCAACCGTCAAACGTTGACGGCTCGTTGACAAACGGCCATTAGTAAAGACAATTTCGGGTCTTAACGCGAACAATAAGCGCGGTAATTTCGCGGAAAAAAAATGGATGTTTTGTCTTTGGTCCCGTTGAGATACGATTATTGGGATCGCGGATGAAAATAGGATCGCGCTGCCCGAGTGACAATCGCTTTTGTTTCGGATTATTTGATTGTTTTCCTAAAACTGGTTATTTTAATGGAAACGTATTAATAAGCCGGAAAGGACGAAGATTGGCATTAAATGTGCTTATATTGCATTGCATTGAAAAGCGAACGTTGAATTATAGTAAATCCGCGTCGAAAGACAGAAAAATTTAGAAATATTTATGTTGCGCAAGGTTAATTATCGCGGCACATTAATTAGCATGCCTGGAATGACCGTTATTGATGTGGTTGATGAAATTGGTATTATTACTGACCTCAACCGACCACATTTATAATATTGGACTATATATTGGATGATTCATCACAAACACAAATTTCGTTTATATTTCGAAAATCGTTGCTCAGTTGTCATAAAATTTATACGAATCAATCAAAAAATCGGAAATTTTCAATGTCGCACTGTAACTGAAAAATCTCTTTGCCTCTTATCTTTCATGTATTATCACAAAAGCGGCAAAACGTCTCTGGGTTTGTCACTTGTCGCCTTTTAACTTCGGACATACACACAAACGCAAACGGAGAAAAAAATTATTCTAATAAAACGTAGGGAAAAAGATTAATTTCAATGAGGCCGAGCCTTGGATTAAAATGATAGGAAGCTCTCGAAACGGCGAGGATGCAGATAATTTGCGTCGACCCAATTTTTTCGGCAGCGAATATATAGGTGTTTCGAAGTTGACCTTATCCAATTTTTTTTGTGGGTCATGATAATAAGTAATATGAGTGTCAATACCGCTGAACTATTATTATTGTTATACGATACGATGTTTACAATTTAGTAGTTTTGGCTAATTTGTGGCTAAAGCGCAGACATGTTTTGATATTATTTAATATAATCATAGTTTTTGTTAATAACGTCTAATAATAAAATGACAAAAACAATAGCACATATAGACGCGAGACAGTAAAAAAATATATTTATGTGTACATTATTTTCGGTGTAAATGTACTCAAAAGCTCAAAAGGGTGTAAACCCACCAAAACTCATAGGCAACCGGCAATATTTGAATAGAGAAAGGGGAAGAAGAGAGAGGCTAATGGCGGAGTTCGGATTGTTGGGATGGCTCGGGTTTGGACTGGGCTCGTAAAAATAATCACCATCATGTTTAATTCAACATAAAATTACCCCCTGTATCAGATAATTATTTTATATCACTATTATCACTCACATTAGTTTGATGGAATTATTTGATAGCATAGTTGACATTTGCGAAAAATGAAATCCATGATTTCAACAGTGTTGCCACATAATAATATATATTATATTTTACACTTGATAAGTTATGGGCTTCAATTCTGAAATGCAAATATTTTTTAAAACTTTTTTTTATTTTGGGCATACCTTGGTTTAGTTTGGGTTAGTTTTTGTCATTATATCACAATTAGAAATTCTACCAAATTACCCCCTAAATATACAAAAAAAATATAAAAATTATACGTCGGTATTTAAAAAAAATGACCTGATGATGGTTCTGAGAAATCGAAACGTTGAGTTAGAAAACTGACAACATCTTAGTACCTTAGTATCGATCGTTAAAAAAATGCCTTTAAAAAGTGTTCACATTTCCAAAATTAACATCACAAAAAATTTATAACAAAATTCAAAATTTTCGATTTTTCGCGGATATCTCCGAAAGTACTCGAGCTAGCTGAAACTTTAAAATGTTAAAATAATGGGCACCAAATTGCACAACTTTGTCGCTATTTAATATTTTCTGTATCTCTTACCGTTTACGACTTTTAATACGAGATACAATAAGGGAGATTATAATTTTCAAGACACGCTATAATAATTAATGCTAAATAATAAAAGAAAATTAAATGCGATACGGGATCAGAACAATATCAAAAATAAAATAAATTAAGAAGGAAAAACAAAATTTTAAAATATTTACGCAGCGTTAAAATAATTATATAGAATTTTTTAATAAAAATTAATACGAATGCATTAAGGAGATGACATTTTTTTTGAGAAGTGAAGATAAACCGAAAAAAATAACTAAAGTAATATTACAAATCCATACTAGTACATGAAGGAAGTTTATTAAATAATTTTTAAAGAAAGGCGATAATAACAAGTTGATGCTAGATAATAGAATAAATTAAAGCAATACGGAATCAGCACAACATGTAAAATAAAATAAATGAAGAAGAACAAACAAGATTTTAAAATATTTACGCAGCCTTAGAATAATTATGTAGAATTTGTTGTTCTCTCAAGAGAACATTTATTTAAAATAAGACAGAAATGAAGACAAACAGAAAAAAATAACTAAAATAGCATTACAAGTTATCGTCCATAATAGTCCAATAAAAAAGATGGATGATTAAATAATTTATGATGACACCCTATAATAACGGCAAATTGATATTAAATAATAAATATATTTGAAATATAATACCAGATCGAAAAATTTAAAAATATTTAGAGTTAGTGAATAAATTTCGGAAAATTAAAGATTCGGCAGTGCATGAGGATTGATCGAGGTGGTAATTTTGGAGCATGGGGTGTAAAGCTAGCTCGCCTCCTCGTGGTGCACCCTGGGTAACGCTAAATGAACTAGCACAATTAGCGGCAGACCAGGCAAAAGAAACTCCTGCTACACATCATAGATAAAATACAAGATACAAAAAAAGGTCGCTGTGGGGACCAAGTGACTAAAGATCTCGGACCCAGTATCCGAGTCTGTCATCTAAATATCGAAGGTATAAGCAGATCAAAATGCCAAGTATTGCAGAGAATCCTGCACGATAACATTATTGACTTGACGCTTGGCGGCCATACAGGAAACCCATGCCGAAGATAAGGCCCAACTCGATTTAAAAGGGAAGATACCTGGGTATGACTTACTGGGAGCCATGTATGACAGATTCGACGGCATCGCCACCTACGTGATAGAAAATGCCTTCCTTCCAGATTTTGCCAAAATTAAGAACTATTTAGAGATAGCCAAATTAACATTAAATATAAAGAAATCTCATTGCATTGCATTTTCTATAACAATGGCTAACAGACCAGTTTTTGATCAAATTAGACTTGACAATGTAGAGCAGCCTTTGAAAGAAGTATCCCACATTAAATATTTGGGAGTCGTTCTGGATAAACACCTGAAATGGGATCAACATGTGCTTTACTTAAACAAAAAACAAAAAAATTAGATTCCTTGTTCATAAATTTTATATTCTGCGTAACTTTATGACGCAGAAGTTACTACTGATGATTTATAAGGCACTTGTTGAGCCCCTTTTAACCCTTTGAGGCCGAAATTAATTCGAAAACTGTGAAAGTGAAAAATAATTAGAATTTTTGATGGAAACGCGTTTATTAACATAACATTAACTTAAAATAAGGCTTAAATTAACAAAAATATACAGGATTATCCTGCAGGACGTGGTTACTAATGCTAACCACTAGGAACTAATTAGTAAAAATACCAAGATTATTTTGCAAAATCAGGTAGTCATGTACAACAACAAATGACGTAAAATTATTATTTTATTTTAAGTGAAATAACGCAAAACAGTTCCTGTCTCTATTTAGGCATAACCCAACTTGGCACCATTTATGAGACTTTCTATCAACTTCATAAAGACTTTTCATCATATCAAAACGATCAACGTATCCCATATGAGTATTATAATCTCGAATCATCCTTGGACACGATATATCTTCAGCAGTACCATTTTTCTTTTAGTCTATATAATTAAGGGATCATGGTAGTTTCCTAGAAGTAGCACACTTCGGCGGTCCATCCATTTTAGTGCAGCTATTCCATCCTTTGAAACACGCCAATCAGCCTCTCCGCGTGTCAGACATTTGTCTGTTTTGAGTTCGGGGAAATGTTTACGCCCTTTTCGGATTGTTCAGCAAAAATATATTTTTTTAGCTAGTAACTGTCGCTGAAGTTCGACAGCATTAAAATAATTGTCGAAAAACACTTTGTGATTTTTGTCTATCAATGTTGGAGTGAGATCCATGACCACTCTATGACCCAAATTTTTTTCTGTCACTTGATTAGCTTTACCGGTATAAATTTGGAATTCACACATGTATCCTGTTGAGTCGGCTCGGACCCAAACTTTGTAGCCTCTCTTTACAAGTTTCATGGGCATGTATTGGCGAAAGCTACTATGTCCTGAAACCTGATCATGCTCTCGTCCACGGATTGAAACTCACTAGGCTTCATAGACGAAATAAATGTTTCTTGAAGCTTAGAGAGTAAAGGTCTTGTATAACTTGTCATGGTTTTGTTCACCTTTTCGTGGTTGAACAGAATTGTGGTTGAGATGAATGTTACTCAGCAACCAAGCAAATCTATCCCTACTAATTGCGGAGCTAATAAAAGGATCTCTCATTTCTTCATTGGAAGACCAATAATCTTTAAAACTTGGTAGTTTTTTCAAACCCATAAGGATATTAACTCCCAGAAAGATTTTAATCTCCTTTACAGTCGTTGGTTTGAAATTCCTTCCTTCACCATGTCTCTGGAATGCGTATAACTTGGTTTGAAATTCTATGTAGGTAATGAAATATTCGGGAAACAAATGCAAAAATACATCCATGGGTGTCTCAATAACACCAGGCAAATCTGGACCAGTTGATTCTGCGAAAGCACTTGGTATTGTAATATTGGAAATATTATTAGCCCAGTAATCTGGCAGAAATACATCAGGTCGTCTTGCGAGTGTGATGTCATCATCACTGTCCCAATGTAAATCGGGATTAGGGATCGCGTAGTTATTCTGGATAATAATGTCCATATTTTCGATGTCAAAAACATCTTCATCGTTATTGGGAGCATCCAGCGTTGGCAATTCATAATTCATAACTTCTTCTAGGTCTTCTGTCAGAGATTCATCGTCGCTTGGTATTTCTTCTAGAAAATCGAAAACACGATCTGGATCCATATTTTCGAGGTCTGAAAACTTCCAGGTAGCCATATTATCTGAAATGCAAAGAATTTGCATTACAAAATATACTGCACCACTGTGTTGTCAAGTGTTAGGATTAAAAATACTTTCGTACAATCTACATCTAATCATTATTAGACATGAAATACCAGATGAAAAATTGTATTTTTTAGAATATTAGCATTATATGTTCCTAGTGGCCACCACGGGAAATCACACATAAATTTGCTCGCGTCAAGCCCATTCAGAGAAATACATAATATTTTTTACAATAGACACTAAATATGCATGTATTAGAACACTTACCTGCTATTTTTGAATCAAAAATATCCCAAAAATAATAAAAAAACACAAAATTATTGCATAACTTGGAACGCGCGCGAAACGTTATTCATTCGGCATGACACTAAAGTCGACCAGCAATTAATGCAATCGGCAAAAATCATAAAAATGATACTTAGGCAACACCTTAAACACTGTGGTTACCACGTAAAACCGGTGGGAAAATAACAGGGTGGATATTAGTAGTGTGGTTTTCACTGATAACCAGTAGTCCTCAAAGGGTTAAGGTATGGCATAGTTGTATGGGGTGGGATGTACAGCTCAAATCTTACTCAACTGAAAGTAGTGCAGAACAGAACTACATTCTAAGGATCATTCTGAAAAAACCTAGATTATATCCTTCTAACCAACTTTATTCTTTAGAAATTAACAATTTAAAAATCTTATATATACTTGCAGTGTGTGGGTTTGTGCATACAAATGAAAAACTAAAATCAAATTGTGTGTCTCATAATTTTATGACCCGGGCAAACGCTGCTCATGAACTGAGCATCCCGCAGTCAAGATGCGATTTAAACTTGCCTTTAATGACATATCTGGCTCCTAAATTTTATAGCCTAATTCCATCAAGTATTAGAAATGTTTAAAAGTACAAAAATTTTAAAACTTTATTTAAAAGGTAATGCTGGGAAAATCGTAAAAAAATTTTGACGCTTGTTTTGAGTTTTGATCTTTGTTTTTTTCTGTTACTTTTTTTTATCTCCTATTGCAATACTGTAATAATTGTGATAATTGTGATACCCGATTGCAATAATTTTAGTTTTGGTTCCTATTTTTGTTGGTATGGCTAAAGGGGCATTATAGAATTATAGAGAACAAATAATATAATATATTAAGACTATATAACTAGGTAGGAATACAATTATCTGCATACAGGTTTTTCTTCAACCTAGGCACATCCGCATTTACAGAGAACATTTTTAATTTTTGTAATTTATTGTAAATGTTTGTTTTCTTTGTATATATGCCGTTGATCAATAAAAGTGAGGGGATCAGGGTGTATTATTCTCCCTCAAAATGAAAATGTAAATGTAAATGTTGTTACAACATCCATCGAGAATGATATCCACGAAGCAGTAATCAGAAGAGAAGAGTGACGGTAATTTAACATTTATAAGCCCCCGGCTACTATCTAGCCTCCTGAGGTAATAAAACCTCACCCACACCCCAGCTTGTATATTGGAAACTTTAATAGTCACCACGAAAAGTGGAAATACAGTACTAATGATAACAATGGAGAAACATCAGTTGAGTGGACTGAGGAACAAAACACATATCTTATCTTCGACGCTAAAGACCGAGGTGCATTCACATCAGCCGCATGGAGGCGGAATTATAACCCGGATCTGTGCTTTGTCTAGATGGATACAAATGAGAAACCACTGACGGCCTCAGGGAGCATTTTCTCCGAACTTCCCACATAGCCAGCATCGCCCTGTGATTATTAATATAGGCATATCCATCCCGATAATTAGATCATGCCTTCGACCGAGATATAATCTTAAAAGGGCCGATTAGGCAACATTCTCTAAACAGCTAAACAACACCTTAAGCTGGGTCCCTCCAACCAGTAAAATGTACGAGAGATTTATGGAAGCGGGAATAGGTGCTATAAAAGCAGCAATTGCTAGGGGACAACAAAAAGAATATATACCAGGCTGGACTGAGAAATGTGATGAACTGTACGCGGAGTTCCTTGAATGTGTAGACCGGAAAATAGCCGACGAGCTAGTGTACAACATCGACATAGCCAGACACCAAAAATGAACGAAGACTGTCGAAAATCTTGACTTAAAAAATTCAAGCCGCCAGGCTTGGTCCCTACTGCATAAGCTCGGGGGCGCCGATCCACCCAAACATAGAAGAGATAAAGTATCCCCTAACAATGTTGCACCCTGCATAGTGTCTACATCTAGAGCACCTCGTGACAAAACACATACAACTACAGTGAAAAGGGAATTAAAAGCTCTAAAGGGAACATGTGAAATTGCTTCCGAGTATTTAACGAACATCCGTATTAGTGAAATAACAAAGGCCACGAAAGAAATGAAACTAGGAAAAGCGTCAGGTTTTGATGGTATTCATCCTGAGTATACTGCAGTGCCTCCACGAAACAGTGGCTTGCGAAATTTTTTACAAAAATCCTACACGCGGGCATTATTCTTTCCTCACTTAAGCGAGCAAAGATCATTGCAATCCTGAAACCTGGTAAGTCCAACGACAGGCCAAAAAATTACCGCCCCATTGCGCTACTTAGTATGGTCTAGAATCAGCCAAAGAATACTTGAAAATAATCCCATCGAACAAACAGGATTCCGCCCCCAACGCAGCTTACAGATCAAGTTGTGTCGCTAAAACATTTATAGAGGCCGGATTTCAGAAGAAACAAAAAGTAGCTGCAGAATTTACAAACTTAACGGTAGCCTACGACACCGTCTGGAGACCTGGTCTGATATATATAAAGTGATCCAAGCCATTCCCTGTAAAAGAGTATAAACCGACTTCCTTGATAATATGCTATCAAATAGAATTTTTCAAGTAACAATGGGAAACAAGAAGAGCAAACTGATGAAACTTAATAGCGGCCTTCCACAAGGCTCTGTTCTTGCCCCCTACTTTTCAGCCTCTACATCGCTGATATGCCGGAAACCAGATCACGTAAATTTGGCTATGCGGATGACTGGACCTTGGCAACGGGCCATAGGGATTTTGGAAATGCTGAAAATACTCTCACAAGTGACCTAACAGCCCTTAGCGAGGACTTTAGAAAATGAACAGGACGCTGACATTTAAAGAACACCTAGTAAAAACAGTAGCAAAACTAAGAACACGTAACAACATAATCCACAAATTCTGAGGCACCACTTGTAGTTCCTCAGCATCTACTTTGGGATCTTCTGCTTCTGAACTTGGCTTGGTGTACACGGGGGCGGAATACTGTACTACAGTGTGGCTCAACAGTAAACACACGCACATGATCGATACCCAACTAAACGTTACTATGCGTGCTATATCAGGGACAATCAGACCAACCCCAACAATATGGCTGCCTCCTCTCAGCCATATAGCTCTACCCAAACTGAGCCGAGAACATGCCCCGGTTAGAGAATTTAAGAAAATCATGAACAATCCTCAACTGCAAGTACATAACGATATTCCTGACGTCCAGACACACCGACTCCGATCCAGGCAACCCCCACTCAAGACGGCACAGGCACTTCACCAAAACTAACTTTGACGTAAGAGCTCGATGGAAAGAAGAATAGGAAAGTAGCATAGCACCCAGTTACCATAGCATCCCATGCATCTCCAGCAAACCAGAAGGATTTGACCTTCCCCACAAGATCAGATCAGCCCTTAACCGCATTAGAACCAACTGCGGAAGGTGCGCCGCGCCGACTCCTTGCATAGATGGGGTAAACTTCCCTCTGCGGCCTGCAACTGTTTCATATTTGAATCAGTTTGCTTAATCCACAAGCACGCATCTGCTATGCCAGAAGGGTCATCTCACAACTATCCACTTAGGAATAGGAATACGGAGCATGACCTTTATCTGCCAACCCCATGCGTTGAGTTAGTTAAAAGCTCTATACTGCGTACAATGCCCGTTCGAAATGAAGTTAATAACATCTTTTTCTGCGGTTCGCTTTCGCAGAGCTTTGAGATCATATTTTACTAGAGAGCCTTATACGCAGTGAACGACTTGTTTTTTATTAATTCTTAATTTTGAACATCTTACACACTGATTTAATGTTTGGTGTTTAGTATTTAGTATTTGATGTTTAAAAGGTTAAATATTTTGATATTTAATGTTTCATATAATATTTCAGAAAATTTTGACCATGTACAAACTGCACAATAATAATTGTATAAAGTTTTGTATAGTTTAGTCTTTCTTTTTCTTTTAATCGTATGTTTCTAATTGTGTTTTTATATGTTTTGTATGTTTTGTACTCTAGCCCTTTTGACAATAAAGCATTATTACTATTATTATTATACTATATAAACGCTTTTCGTTATTGACAATCATTTAAACTGCGATAACAATGACATTTATCTCGACCGAAAGACCTTTTTAACGTGGCGAACTTGCTCCAGTTTTATTTTGTATTATTATTTGCCTATGGATTTTAACCCTGAGATCTAAAAACGATGTCTGGGCCATCGCGAGTTTGATCGATAAATATTTAAAAATATTTTCGATGGACGACAACGACGAATCGACGACCTTAGTCAAGAGGCAGGCACAAAAACTTGACCTTTTCTCGAGTGGGAACCTCGAATTATTTAGGAAGCGGGAGTTTTCTATTGCGACCCAAATTCTGCTTTCTGTATACAGTATGATTGAATACAAAATTTAACACCCTGTATCGATCAAAAATTAATTCCTGATATGCTTTCTACATATATGTGAACACATTTGCATGGGCGTTATCATTGTTTTATAACAATCGATGGTTAAATTCGATCGTACTTTTCTGTAGCAAGAATAGGCTTTTATCGAAAATAGCTGATGCTAAGGTGCGACGTTGTCACGTCTGATACTTTATCTTGGAACAAATGGTTTCTAGTTTCTTAGTACACATTTCATATTTTATATATATTGCATAAATAAATATGGCAACCATGGAAATTTGGGCGAAAATTTGTGGTCCGTGCCAAGGCAGGTGCGCGTCGAAAAAACTGGCACACGATTTAATTTCAAAAATGATGGTATAATAAAAAATAATTTAATGCGAAATGCCTTCGGGTGAGATTGTACAGGTATTTGGACGATCTCGTTATTGCGGTGCGTCGTGGCGTGCTGCGGCAGATGGATCGGGCGATAATGAGCTCGGTTGCGTAATACGTGATTTATCGCACAGAGTAGCCCATGAAAAGTGCGTTCAGAGATTCAATTTGAAATTAAAACTTTTTTGGCGCGTTCAGCACTCTTTTTCCTGGGTAGTGAATGAAACTGAGCCATCACACGCAATTTTTATTGTTAAACGTCCATTCGGTTATGCCCCCTTTACCCTAAATACCTTTTCTAATAAAAAAAAATTATGCTCTCCGGACTTTTCGCTTTTACCGTGTGATTATTCACAAAAACATTTTGTACTTGCCCCGTAGTCTGAAGCTTTTCATTAAAGCCCACTTTCCAGCGTCAATTCAGGTGACGGAAACCATAGTACTCGAAGAGCATCCTAAAAGAAAGCCAACAAAGCAAGATTGGAGGCTAGCTGCAGACATCATAACGCCGTCTAAGGTTAGATAGGCAGTAAGCCAATTTCAACCGTGCAAATCGCCGGGGTTAAATGAGATATACCTCGTACTTCTACAGAGAGGACAGGATAGTTTGGTCCCATCTTTCTGTAAGATCTTCCGAGGCTGTATAGCTTGGGTTAGTTTGGTGACTTTCACCAAGAGGAGAGATTTAACAAGGCTAAAGCAAATGAGGCTAGCTGGAGAAGCTAGACCCTTCTCCAAAGAGGCGAAATGCCTGAGAGTCATCTTTGACCAAAAGCTTATATGGAACACGCACATCCATAAAGTGGCTCTAAAAGCCACAATGGCTCTAGGTATATGTAAGAGAATGTGAGGAAAAAAATTGGGAATTGAATCTGAAAATTACTTTATGGTTATACACAAGGGTGGTTAGACCCATGGTAACATATGGAGCAATCGCCTGGTGGACAAAAACCAAACATGTAGAGGCGATGAGAA
>JAEQML010073653.1:0-14841 GCA_016904865.1 Pissodes strobi | reverse complement strand
ATGAAGCATCAGAACTTCTAGTGAAGGGATAGTTTTTGGGGAGTTTCTTAGCAATTTGTGATAAACTTAAAAGTCTTACCTTATAAATATCAGAACAAATACCTAAATAAAAGACAACCCGCTCACATAAACTTTATTAATAAAATAGTGACGTCGCTTGCTAGACAAACTTTGAACTAAGCCTCCCTCGAGAAGACATGCATTTCATATTAATTGGGTATAGTGTAAACTCTTAATTCATCTATAATCTTAAACACGCCTTTATTAGTATACAATCTAACCGTTGTTAAGTTTGTTTGTAAATAAACTTGTTATTGTTTTTATCGATGTATCTCCTTTATTATCTCCTCTCAACTTGACGTAGTGCGTTCCTAAATCTGAGTTACTCTCCTACACGCTAAGTAAGGCGTGTCGTCACCGATAAAAAACACAAGTCGTGACAGAATGGTGGAGGCGCTACTACGTCAAAAAATATTACTAGAATAAAGTCAAGTCAACTATCAGTAAAAGAGGGAGGCAAGTCAACCTATGTCATAAGTAACCAATTGAATTAAAAAATAAAATCAAATAAATCATTAATATAAAATATAAATGCATATATACATATAATATATACAAATAAGATTAAACTTTAATAAACTAAAAGTAACAAACAATAAGTCAAGCTCTCCGTTGCATAGATATATACATATAAAAGCACATATTAATTTCGAATCACGCGCCTGAGTACGTCCAGTTGCTGTCATCTACGGAAGACGG
Organism: Pissodes strobi; assembly: GCA_016904865.1. Classification (NCBI taxonomy): domain Eukaryota; kingdom Metazoa; phylum Arthropoda; class Insecta; order Coleoptera; family Curculionidae; genus Pissodes; species Pissodes strobi. The sequence goes on along the minus strand of JAEQML010073653.1, from coordinate 14,082 downwards.
GTCCGCCATCTAGGGGGTCCATGTGCTTATCTGAAACAAAGAAAGAAACTTATATTGAAAAAATAATTAAAACGGGTTCATATAAAGTAGAAATCAAATAAATGTTTAACAGAAATCGATTAAGGAAATGGCTTGGGAGCGACAAAGAAGAAGAAGCAATATTCAAACCCTCAAGACAGAGTTTACAAAGGTCCCCAACAGAATCACCCAGACTAAATCTAGAGGAGGTAGGGGAAATCCAGTTTGACTCTACTCTGATTAACCTCTTACCATTTGCGGCAGAAACGGCACACAGTACAAAGATCAACCCAACAGAGGAAAACACACATAGCCAGGAGGAACTGGACAGTGGGGAAACTTCTGAAGAAGAAGCTCCACCAAAGCCTGCAACAAGACAAATTCTCGCTAAAATGGCGAACACAACTATATTAGGGGCGATGACAAACGCAAAGAAAGCTGCCATCCCACAGTTTATAAATCCACCAACGTTTAATCCGTGCCAAAATAAAGCTAGCGAGTTTCTGAGAGGTTATGAAAGAACCGCGATAGCAAACGGTTGGGATGAAGCGTTAAAAATAGCATATTTTGGGACATTTCTCGATGGTGCGGCAAACCTATGGTTCTATCAATATACAGCACACCATCCAAATAACGATTGGAGTGAGTTGTGCAACGATTTTAAGAAAGAATTCGAGGACAAAAGTTATGAAATAACATTGAAAAAACGAGTGGAACAAAGGAAACAACAAGAAAGTGAAACAGTAGTAAACTACATATATGAGCTACAGGTGCTATACAATGACTACAAAACAAATATGGATTTTGAAGAATTTACAAACATATTTAATGAGGGCCTGACAGAAGAGAATAAATATCACTATTACTGGTTAACAAATGTCCCAAACACTCCTCCAATAACACTAGAGGAACTAAAAGAAATCGCCAGGACAATCGATAAAGCTCCTAAGAAACTTGTCAATACTGAGGTGCAAAACAGAACATATAGGCCTCCATTTACTCAGTATCAGAATACATACAGACCGACATTTTTCCAGCCACAAGGTGCACCGAGGACGCCATTCTTACAAAATACATACAGACCGGCACCTTTCCAGCCCCGAAATACACATAGGCCGCCATTTTTTAACAACGCATACAGGCAACCATCCTATCAGCAACAAAACACATACAAACCACCATTTAACAGCTATCAAACTAATGTAAGACCCCAAGGAAATCAGCAATATAATCCACGTAAATTTACACAACAACAAAGCTACCACCAAAATGGACAAAGAAATGGAAATAACAATCCAGTTTGCTATGCTTGCGGAAAAGCAGGACATTTTGCTGCAACATGTAAATCCCAGCAAAAATACCCAAACGCTTCCAGGTGGCAAAGTAAGAGACACCCCTGCCACCTTGACAAGGGGAGACATGCCAGCTGGCATATTAAGCATAACCATTTTCTTAAATAACACATCACTACAAGCAATCGTGGACACAGGCTCCCAGCATAACATAATTCAGGAAAAATGGGCACCAAAAAAGCATTATAGACATAGCAATACTGTGTTAATAACGGCAGGAGGGCATAGAATCCCCGTAATAGGGGAAATAAACACACCAGTACGGATAGAGGGCAGCCAGATATTTAGAGATAGTATAAAGGCAAAAATTATATCAGTAGCCCCATATCCTGTCATATTAGGAATGGATTTCTTAATAAAACACCAAGCAGTAATAGATATACACAAAAGAGTCCTAATTTTAAATAAGCGAATCCAAATTCCTCTTAATCCAGAAATAAGGAAACGAACCCCAATATCTGGCTTAGTAATACAAAAAATGGAACAAACACACAGGACAAATAGTAGAAAATCACAACAAAAATATGAACACGCAAATATTATTACTGACAGATATAATAAAACCTATAAAAAATTCCAAGCATTTATGATAGCAATTGAATTGATAACAAAAGAGAAAATGGACCACATAATAACAGAGATAAAGCAAGATATATATGCACTACCTCAAAATGTAGCCATAGCTTATGGACTGACAACAACCTTCAAAACACATAGAAAAGTACAGAGGCAAATTAAGAAAATATTCCCCAAAATTGTTAATAGGCAAAAGGGCAAAATAGGTGGCTCTACAATGATACAAAATGGGATTAAAACGGCATTCTTTTTACATATAAAAGAAGTATACAAAGAAAAGCCAAGACTTGACAAAATATACAAAAGCTTATCTACGTTATACCAACAATTAAAAAAGGATAAAATTAACACTCTAGCAATCACACGGAGGGGATGGAGACTAAACTCCACAGAATGGGATTTATTAAAGAAAATGATATATGATATTTTTAAAAAGGACCAAATAAAAATTCTGATAGGTAAATCAGACTGGCAACCAGAAAACGTCACAGAAGACAAGGAGCCCTTGTTGAACATTGAGATAGAAAATAAATCCATAAGTTATAAATTAGGATTGGCCAGGGATTACGTCATAAAGAAAGATAAGGTAGAAACTATAGAAATTAAATTAATGGGGGAAATAGAGGAAAAAGAGGTAACAGTCTGGAGTTGCAGGTATAACTCGGACTGGCTAGCCTCTAAAAGACTGACAATACAATCACATGTATATACTAATGGCGAAAAAATATTCCTAAAAGTACGCGGAAGCGCAAGGGAGCCAACCAAACTGTATAAAGAATCAACAATGGCGTACCTAGAAGAAACACAGCCAGATATAAACTCTGCCTTAAATCTAAATATACAATGCCTGGAAGATGATAACGTAACATTAGCAGATCACAAATTACATAACATTACCGACAAAGAGGCTAAACGAGCATTAGAGGACTTACTAATAGAATACAATGACGTATTTGCGAAAACAGCGAAACATATGGGTAGAACAGATTTAATAGAGCACGTAATAGACGTCGGGGAGGCAAAACCAGTAAAAAGCAGACCATATCGTGTATCTCAGAAAGAAAGAAAAATAATTGACGATCAAATAAATGAAATGCTCGAAAGTAACGTCATACGGCCTTGCCACTCCCCCTGGGCGAGTCCTGTAGTATTAGTTAAGAAAAAGGATGGTAAAACAAGATTCTGCTGCGATTATAGAAAACTTAATAAATGTACTAAGAAGTCTAACTGGCCTTTACCGCAAATAGACGACATCCTAACGTATCTAGGAGACGCCAAATATTTCAGTACCTTGGATTTATTTTCGGGTTACTGGCAGGTGCCAATAGAAGAAAATTCAAAACATTATACAGCCTTTGTGGCACAAGGGCACGGATCATATGAATTCAACGTACTCAGTTTCGGCCTTTGCAACCGCCGGCAACATTTCAAGAACTAGCAGACAAAATATTTTGGGATATGAAATGGAAGGAAGTATTAATATATCTGGATGATATCATTATTTTTTCACAGTCAATAGAGGAACACATCCAAAAATTAAGAAAAGTATTCGAACGGCTACGACAAGCCAACCTAACACTCAAACCTAATAAATGTGAATACCTTAGAGAACAAATAAGAATTCTAGGATTTAAAGTCAGTAGGGATGGCATCCTCCCAGACGACGACAAAATCATTTGTGTACAAAAATTTCCAACACCAAAAAAGGTGAAGGACGTACAAAGCTTTATAGGTTTATGCAATTTCTATAGGAAGTTTATAAATAACTTTGCCACTATCGCACGTCCTTTGCACGAATTAACGAAAAAATCCACAAAGTTTGTATGGGGACCTAAACAGAAAGAAGCCTTTCAGACCCTAAAAAATAAACTGACGTCAGCACCGGTACTGCATCATTTCAACCCAAACAAGGGCACCATTTTAAAGACCGATGCATCCACATGCGGCATCGGTGCAATCCTACTACAGGAAGACGAAACTAAAACTGCTCATCCAGTGGCATATATAAGTAGAAGCTTATCAAACTGCGAAAAAAACTATTCCATAAGTGAGTTGGAACTGCTATGCGTCGTGTGGTCAATGGGATATCTCCGGCATCTAATATATGGGCAACCAAATAAATTGTATCAGACCACCACGCGCTTTGTTGGATGCACTCAATCAAAGAGAATAACCGACGGTTAGCCAGGTGGGCATTAAAATTAGCTGAATATGACTACACAGTAGAGTACAAGAGTGGCAGCGCACATAAAGACGCCGATTGTATGTCACGCAATCCAGTATTCCCTGCGGAGCAACAAAATGAAAAAGAGCTGGACGAACTACCAACATTTGCTTTAAAAAGTGAACAAATAAGTGAATTGCAAGAAAAGGATCCAGAACTAAAACAGCTAAAACTAGCCATAACAAATCCAGATGACCCAGCAATAAGCATATCAACTAGACGGCGAGCAAAAAACTTTAGACTTACAGACAATATCTTATATAAAGTCAGCTCTAGCACAAAAGGCTTACAAAACCTCCTAGTAGTCCCGAAGGCAATGAGGGAAGAGATAATGTGGGAACTACATGCTTCGCCTACATGTGGTCATTTAGGTCTCACCAAAACAATAGACAAGATAAAAAATAGATTTTTCTGGACAGGGATGTACAAAGATATTGAAAAATATATAAAAGGATGCCCAGACTGTCAGGCGAGAAAAGGACAGCAGTATAGAAAGACACCAGGCCTTCTACAACCTATCAAAGTAGGACTAATGTTCGACAAAGTGGGAATTGACCTATTGGGTCCTTTTCGAAGAAGTAACCAAGGGAAGACAATGATAGTAGTAGCAACGGATTACGCCTCAAGATATGCAATAACAGCAGCTCTGCCTAATGGCAAGGCAGGCCCTGTAGCAAAATTTTTATTAGAAAAGGTATTATTAATACATGGAATACCAAGGACTTTATTGAGCGATAGAGGGAAAACTTTCCAATCAGAATTAGTACGTGAGGTAGGAATCATAATGGGGGTAAGAAGCCAATTCACAACTGCATACCATCGGCAGTGTAACGGGTTAACGGAACGACTAAACAGGACTATTGCAGATATGCTGGCAATGTACGTCAATACTCAACAAACAGACTGGTGCTCATATATACCATTCATAACGTTTGCCTACAATACAGCCATACAAGAAACAACAAAGTACAGCCCATTTATGCTTACATTCGCCAGAGAGCCTACCCTCCCAGTAGAAGCAGCATTAACAGATAGTGAAATACAAACAGACTCGTTCCAAATCAGAGAAAAGGCGTTGGCAATACGGGCAATCGCAGTAGAAAATATAAAGAAAAGCCAAGGAAAAGATAAAGTACGATTTGACGACAGGCATAGAGAATTAAAGTTTCAAGAGGGTGACAAAGTAAAAATATTTATCCCTATAAGAAAAGTAGGGCGCAGTGAGAAATTATTATTAAGGTGGTTCGGGCCCTACAAAATAGTAAGAAAGATGGGAGAGGTAAACTATGAAGTAGAGAAAATTGGAGGAAAGAGAAAGGTTACAGATACGGTACATGTCAGTAGAATGTTGCCATATTATGACCCATGGATAGAGTCTAGTCCTATTAGTAACGACGACGTCGAAATAGGAGACACCAGTCAGGGAGAGGAAAATATGGGAGACATCACAGATATTCAATTATATACCCAGGAGGTAGATGAGGAAACTAGAAATAAACGGGAACACGAAGACTTTGAAAATAGAGTCCGAAAATTGTTAGGAGTAAAATAAAATCTCAGAATAAAAATATAAGGCACTTAGGAGTTAAGGAGAAATTATTAATCGGTATATATAGAATAAGAAAGTACAAATAAGGTATAGCCAAAAAGTATATGAAACTAGAATAGTTAAATGTTACAAAGAAGGGTCCTTTTAGGGGACAAAATAGAATAAAACTATGTGGAGAAAGTATATATAGAGAATACAGAAGGTAAATATAAAGATAAAGGGTTGAATCAGAGGAATAAAGCATATACATAGGTCAAGCAAAAGTTACTGACTAGTGGAGGTCATTGACAATATGTAAGAAGTATATACAAGGATGATTATTATAACAATTTTAAAATATCCAGGCCTAAAGAATGCAAGAAAAACGTTTTTAGGAGCGTTTCCAGCTTACATTTAGGCGCCAAGAAGATAGATAATATGTGTGCCAAAATACACGAGTTGCTTAAGGTGACTACCAGTGAAAAAATTTGGTACCATAAAGGCTTAAAAAGGATATGAAGGGCATAGAACCCAAGTAAAAGGACGATAAAGAAATGTACATGTAAATCATAGATAGAGAATAAAGAAAAAATGGTTATAGCTAAGAAGTTATATACATAGAAGATACCGTAAATAGGAAAAACTAGTATAATATATGTAAAAAGTACATTTAGGAAGCCTAAGACAAAATAGAAATATATAGAAGTATATCTAGAGCAGACAATGGCAATATCAGGATGAAATAAATATGTATATATAAAGTTAGCAAACCTATCCTGACAAGTTGATAGCAGTACCATCATCTCAATGACCCCAATGAATTAAATAGAGGACAGCATCTGGAAGCGGAGAGGAGAATTCTGCTGAAGACAGATCCGGCAAATACATACACCTAAAAAATTAAAAGCAAGTTAGGAAATAAATAATAACAATATGTAAATAAATATGTAACGAAAAAGCACGAAGAAAAATAGGCTGAAATATAATAAAATAAATATAGGTATATGTAGATATGCAATATCAAAAAGAAAAGGGATAGATAAAGGGGACATAATATAAATATAAATAGGTATAGTACATAAGTTAAATAAGTAGATATTAAATTTTTCACAGGGTATTATAGCATTAACCACAATTAGCAACAGCCAAGAAGTGGAGAAATTTGCAAAAGCCTCATGAGGGGACCACCCCATGAACCATGGCTGGACACCACAAAAACCTCTCCAGCCTTTAAATTCGGATGCCTAGAAGACTGAGTAAACTGTAAAAGACTAAAATATATGGAAAAGTTATCACTAGCACTCAATAAAGAGTTAAATAGTTTAATAAATATTTGGAATATAACGAACCTTAGGAACCAACCAAGGTCTGTCCATCTCTGTATCCTTCATCGTAGAATTGGACTACATGGTCATGAATACTGAAGATCTAAGACGGTGTATGGATTCTATATCTAATGGTCTGGATTCAACACTGTCAAGGCTTGCGCAGCAATCCAGTAGCATGGAAAAAGCACAGAGGAGATGGTGAATTTACTACAAATTACAGAAGCAAAAATCAAATTGTTAAAAAACTACGCTGAAAATGTAAACAATCACATCATATCAGAAGTACATGAAAGCCTGAAAACAAACTTAGACTTAGCAAAAATATATATATTACAGGAGCTATACAAGATATATTCTTATGCTCGTAAACCTGGTATGTCTCGAAAGTGAAATAAACAAACACAACTTAGTAATTAGCTTCATAATGAAACCGAGTACTATGAGTTACCAATAGCCGAATGTATTCTACTAAGAGATACCAAGAAGTGTATAGCAAATCAGTAAGAAATTGCAAATAATGTATATATAACCTTACCTTGAGAACATGCCGCATGGATCACAATCCAGGACCAGTCAGGAGCTATTGGAAAGCACCAATCAAGTCCATACAAGACTTAGCCATTCTAACAATCACTAGGAGAAGTATTCCCATTCTTAGTCTAGGGATTTCTACAAGATTAAAAAGTATAAGAAATTATAATATATGAATGAAATACCTGCAGCAGTAGACAACGAATTAGATAATTTAAAAAATAATTCAATAATAACAAACCTTAAATCAAATCTTGCCAAGTATCTAATATTGCCAAAAATCATATTTACGATACTTATATTTGATTGTATTCTTTAGCCCATCCAATGCCAACACACACACGAAGAAGCAAATCAAGTCGACGCCATTTTACCACGCCTTTCGAGGAACAAAGAACAAAGAACCAAGTCTGCGAGACAACGAACTACGGCAGACAGCATTGCAAATGAAGACCGCTACAAGCACCATCTACCAGGATTTGCGTAAACAAGCAGTCCGCAAGAAAAAAGCAAACTACTTAAGTGGAATGGCCGACAGCAAAGGAATCTGTAAACAATGACATATCCAGTCGCCACGGAAGCGTAACGTATAAATCTCTATTAATTTATATAGCCTTATTAATATTAACTCATCGAAGTGACACGAGATTGCATTGCCAGGCGATAACTTAAGAAAATAATAAGATTCATAAAGACACATGATATATTGCAAGGATATTTTAAGTTCCTATGCAGCCGTAGTGTAGGAATAAGGTATTTTCGTTCCCTTATCAATCGAGCGAAAGCGTGTATTTTAAATCCGTTATACTCCGCGGTTCGCACGAACTATTATACTGTTTCGTTTTTTGCATAAGAATACTTATATACAAATAGCATTTACTTGAACACTAGCCGGGCTACGGAGGCCCAGCAACTTAAAAGGAAAACGATGGAGGGGGACGATACGGACTCCTCCATAATATCCTTGACGAATGGCAGCCATGACGCCACGGTCGCCAAAATTAAATATGTGAAATTGAAATTGTCAATATACCATGGCAAATGTACGGTATGTGATAACTATTCGAGATACTTGAAGAAAGAAGGTCAAGATGACAAATCTGAGTCTTTTATTCAAAACCTCAATAAAGCCATGGAACATTTACAAAATGTTCATGACATTGTTAAGATCAAAAAGCAGAAACGTACGGACATCAAGACCTATCCTGCACAAAAAAAGGGGCAAGACACCCCGAATATTAGCCCTGTTGCTGACTGTTCAACCATAGACACCGAAATGCATGTCGACGAAAACACGACAAGCATAGCCTCTAACATAGATAAGGACGGGTTTAAAACTCCATTTAAATCATTGTCTTTTAAAAAGAACGTCAGAATATCTAATCAAGAGGTCCCCATCATAGAAATTCGAAATAGGTTTAACAGACTACAACGAGACGTCGATCTCGAGACTTCTGATGCGGAAAGCACAACCTCATCCATAACTAGAGCGCCTCCAAAGAGTAGGGCAAAGGGAAAGAACCCCATGAGGAAAGCCTCCAGAACCACTCAACAGGACAATAAAGCACCGATGCCAAAAAACAATAAGCCGCCGCCTATTGTCATTAAAGGCAAGTTTAATAACCATAAGACCCTAACAGAGGATTTGAAGAAGCTACACATCAATAACTTCACGGTTAAGTATGCCAAAAACACTACAATCGTTTATTGTGAATTTATTAAAGATTGGCAAACACTCAAGAGAAGTTTAGAGAATGAAAATATGGAATTTCATATATATGCCGAAACTTCGACAAAGACTCACGCTTTTGTTTTAAGAGGGTTAGATGGCGAGATTAGTTCCACAGATATAAAAGCTGAACTAATTTCCCAACATATAAACCCGAAAGTCATCTACACAATGAAGAAAACCCGAAATCCGCTATATTTAGTTGTTCTCGACTCTCAATACACCGTCAAGAGACTGAATAACGAATGTAAAGTGCTACTTAATGTTAGGGTGACCTGGGAAAATCGTTATTCCGAAAAACCCGTGATGCAATGCAAGCGTTGCCAGGTGCTAGGCCATGCAGCAACGTATTGCCAGAGAGAAATCAAATGCAGTCGATGTGCAGGAAATCACGATATTATGAGTTGCGAAAACCAGGTACTGAAATGTGTCAACTGTAACGGAGATCACCGCTCTATCGATGTCAAATGCCCGGTTTACATCTATAGGATAAACCAGTTAGACGCAAAAAACACTACGAAGAAGCAACAATTTAAGCCAGCACCGCTCCCGGCAAAACCAGCCTGGAAGAAAGACCGAAACCCTCTTAAGAAAGGAAGCCAGCCAGAGCCAGAAGTAAGACCCGGTACATCAAGCTATGAAAGTGACTTTCCGGACACTTTAAACAATACTTTGAGCAATAAAAGACGACCGAATGTAAGTAGTACTGATGGCATTAACGGAAATTTCAATAAAATTAACAATAAAATAAACGAAATTAATAATCTTGTAAATCTCGAAGAACTTTTCAAGGCTCTAGACTGCTATCTAAATATGTTAATAACCTGTAACGGCGACAAAGTCGCTATAATGCAACAATCTATAAGATTTTTTACCCATGAATTACAAAATTTTAATATATAAATATAAATCATAATGCTAAATATCCTATGTTGGAATTGCAACGGGATCGCGTCGAAAACCGGCGAGTTATTACAGTTTTTATACGACAATCTTTTTCACGTAGTTTTTCTAACCGAAACGAAGCTCTCTATTCACAACAATCTAAAAGTACGGGGATACACCGTGGAGCGCGCTGATCGGCCCAACGGCAGAGGAGGTGGAGTGGCCTGCCTGATACACAGGTCCGTATCATACAAAAGGGTACACAACATCCAAACTTTAATTGAACACGTCTGCATTCAGATAGAATACGACCTGTGTATCAGCGGAGGGTATGCCCCCCCCGGATTGCCTTTCACACAAGAAGATCTAATCGCATTTTTCCCTAACAATTGTCGCGCACTTTTAATAGGTGATTTTAATGCTAAACATTTCACATGGAATAATCACAATACACACCGAAACGGACGTATCCTTCATGATCTCATAGCAAATAGTCCAGAACTTCAGCTGTTGCATACAGAAAATCCAACTTACTACCGAACCAATGCTAGACCGTCTTACCTTGACTTAGCAGTGAATAAAGGAATTGACAATATTTCGGAGCTGGCTGCCATCAATGAGTTGAACTCTGACCACCTGCCAATTGCAATGACTCTACAAAATGTCTTAAATACTGAATATGAAAGGGTGTATTCATACAAGAACATGGATTGGCGGGTGTACAGAGAAAGACTTAACGAGCTGACGAGTATTCCTCGACAGATTGACTCTATTGAAATACTGGAAAGAGAAGTCCAGACTCTGACGAGGAATATGCAGACAGTGCGCGATGCACTGGCTCCGAGAATTAAACAAAAACCCATAGCAGAATCCCTACCTGATGATATATTAGAGCTCATTCATATCAGAAACCGAGTCAGGAGAAGGTGGCAAAGACAACGTGCCATAATTGACAGACTGTCCACAAATGCACTTACTAATATAATCAAACAACGTATTCAAAAACACAAACAGGACGTATGGATGTCATATATAAATGGACTGGGCACAAGTGATAATTCTTTATGGAAGATTGCGAGAAATCTTCGTAAAAAATATGAACGAATACCTGCCTTAGTAGACGGAAATGGGATACTCCATTTCAAAAACGACGAGAAGGCGGAGGCTTTCGCCGATTTTTTGCAAGGAATTCATAGCGAAGTCCCTGACACGACCCCGTCTCAAATAGAAATAACGAATGCCGCAAAACTTTTCAAAGCACAGAAATATCCTATTCCTCCAAAAATCAAGAACAAACTATTAGTCAACCCCTCTGAGATACTATCAGTCTTTAAAAAACTCCCAAACAACAAGGCTCCAGGCATGGACACAGTAACCTATAGAATGATCAAAAATATGCCACGCAAGGCACTCATACAATATATGCACATAATAAATGCTATCATGGTATTACAACATTTTCCCAAGGCGTGGAAGCACGCACTAGTAACTATGATCGCAAAGCCAGGTAAAGATCCCAGTCTTCCTCAATCTTACAGACCTATATCTCTGCTTAGTAATCTAGGAAAAACGGCGGAAAAAATCATTCTCCCAAAAATTAATAGTGAAATTGATCGATTAAATATTCTACCATCAGAACAATTTGGATTCCGACCGGGTCTTAGCACAACCTTGTTGGCAGCCAAAATCTCGCAAAATATATACGACGGCTTTAATAATCAACAAAACTCAGCAATGTTACTCCTTGATATTGAGAGGGCGTTCGACAGGGTGTGGCATAATGGACTTGTGTACAAGCTATATGCTGATTTCAACTTGCCAATGTACCTTACCTCCATCGTTGCCTCATACCTGTCGGACAGAACCTTCTGTGTTAAAACTAGCAACAAAATATCAAACATAAAAAGTATTGAAGCCGGTGTCCCACAGGGGACGGTTTTCTCGCCGCAACTTTACAATTTATACATCTCGGATATACCTAGATTTCCTAATACTTCTATTTCATTATATGCAGATGATATGGCAATTATAGCAAAATCTTACTATGCTCAGGTCACAAAATACTTATTAGCTAACCATCTAAACGTCTTACTTCCATATTATAGCAAATGGAAAATAAACATAAACGCGGCTAAGACTGAACTGGCGATCTTTACCAGGAAGCGAACAAACAACAGGATCATAACACCACTAATAGTACAAAACCAAATTATTAACCCCAAACCAAGTGTCAAGTACTTGGGAATAACCCTGGATAAGGGGATGACATTTGGCAAACACATAGCCCAAGTTATCCGCAAAGCGTTCTATATTAGCCAAAAACTCCATACACTTATGAAACCAAGATCTTTTCTCAGTCCGGCTAACAAATTAACTATTTACAAAGCCATTATAAGGCCGGCAATGCTATATGGTGCTCCCGTATGGTGCTCGGCTGCAAACTATTTAAAAAGGAAAGTCCAAATCCTCCAAAATCGTTTTTTACGAGGCGTTTTCTCGGCTCCTAGATATACCAAGATAAAAGAACTGCATGATATGGCGCAAATCGAAACGGTGAGCGACTATATTGACAAAATATCTAATACTTTTTACAGATACCGGATTCATAATTCAAATGAAACAAATACAATCGCCAACACAAGGTTTGACCCCAATTTCCATATCAAACACGGTCCTGTATATAGAAAACTATCTCTCTTCTATGAACAACATATTCCACCTTAACAATAAAATAAATTCCCAAAGTTCCGTAAAAACAGTAGTTTTTCTGTTGTTTTTTAGGACTTATTCATCAAACTTTGCTTAATTCTTATCGTTTCGAACTTAACCATGTAAATAAAAACCAGCACACAGAATGTAAATATGTAAATATGTATATTCAACCAATTTTATGCCAAAGAAAAGTTAAAGAGGTTTTTTTTGTAAATATATTTTTCCTCTGTAAATAGCATAGACATATTATAACTAAGCCTTAAATAATTTTCCTTTCCTGCCTACGTTGTATAAATTCATAAAATTGTAACTTTATATAAGGAGCGTGCTCCAGAGAATGAAAGAAATGCCAACAGTACTACCGTGCGGCTTATCTTAAATAATGGCTTACACCCAGCCAACCCATGAGGTGCTGTATCGCGTCCTGTTTCGATTAAGGTCGTAAGGAAATATTGCGAACTATATATACATAATGTTATAAACATTTTAGTATTAAGATAAAAGCCTGTACTATATACCACTATATAGACAGGACCGGCATTTGCAATTTATTCTAAAAAGAAATAAGTTTAACATACCGTAATATTGCTAATATAGGATAGGTAATTTATTTTAAGACAGGGTCGCAATAAGTTGATTTTTAATGCCAAGGAAAAAAAATTCATTATCTTTATAGATACACAGCACTAACAGTCCTTTTCCATAAAACTAACAGCTATAAAGACAATGAATTAATGTCACCTCTGTTGGGATGGACGCATCTTAATAGAGGAGATATCATACGAAAGGCATCTTATTGTCCATAGACATAAAAATCTAGTTTTAAAAAGTGGCATTATAAGCCAGTATAAAGAGATGTTCTCAAAACGGATAGGTTTGCACTAGATATAAGGTAGAATAGATCAATAAGCTTAAAGAAATCAAATCGAGAGAGTTTTTATCATATATAATTAGTAATAAGTTAAAAACAGAACCGTATTTAAATAATACGTTTGTCACGTAGTTGCTTTATTAACACAATGAATATTGAGACGTAAAACGTTATTGGCCATAAAAGCAAATAAACTTTGAAATAATACATCTCTAGTAAACAGCCGGGTTTATGAAACTATGATTTTGTTAATAAGACAACAAAAACGTCACAAATAAGATAACAGGATAAGATTAAAACATTGTTAGTACAACTTGTAAAACTATTT
>JAEQML010073652.1:0-14841 GCA_016904865.1 Pissodes strobi | reverse complement strand
AATATTTGTTGCCAACAACTTCCATCCGACACCAGCACTGCCACTGCGGTGGCTCACCGGTGTAAAGTGGCGCACAGGACATTTCCGGGAAGCAAAGGAACTTCGTCTAAAATCCCCACTACAACAATTGCGACGGGCCAATCGAAACACGACCTACCCATCATATGTCTAACCCAACAATTTTTCTAACCGATCTCGAAAATAATACTCCAGGATTTTGACATAACGACGTCTATTTTAATTAATTACACGAGCTGGCTCAAAGAAAATAACCATTTGACCCGACATTTATTTAAAACAACATGCTAGGAACGCTTTCCTAGTTCTTGAGCTGTTAAAATCATCTACAAGACATTCCAGAATTATTACGCTTTAATATCAGTAACCGAAAACTGCACGAAAGAAAACCAAGCCAATATAGATTTTAAATTTTATCTACCGTGCCGCAGTCACAACATGAATATATAATCCCATTTGGTTCGACAGCCCCGAGCGATTAACATATGGTGAACACAAATTTTAAATGAATTATTTCATACTACCGCAACTTGCCGACCAGCAGATTCTGGCCATTTCGGAGAACGAATAAACGAACTCGAAAATCTGGCTGGGCGCAAGCACATAAATTTCTCTCAACACTGCCAATTTACTTCTTCCTCTTGCTTCAAGAATTTAAAGTCTGACAAGCCAGTCTTCAACCAGCAAAAATGTCTTTTAATTTCTAGCCAATATAAGTGAAAAGTACAGTACCATTTTGGTACTGTGCTTGGTACGATCTATTATGGTATCACGAGATAACTCTTTAAACGTTGAGATAGGAAGGTGCAAATCGTATTTTTGTTCCTTCTGCAACCGTTTTCTCTCTGTACCTATTCAAATTGTCCAAAGGATTGATTTTCTTTTGTTTCAAATTTGAAACTAACATATTTACGGTAGGATATATATATACATCAATTAGGCTTAGAATTTTGCGTAGATTCTAAAAATGTTCACATTTAAAGGGTGTTCCGTTTTAAATATAAAATATAATATCAAGTACTGGTAGATCTGGCAGCACCGCGATCTAAAAAACAATTTAAAACGATTGACCACAGCCTGTTTGGCCACATCCGACATTTCAAAGAAGTATCTTTTTCGATCTCTAGAAACGTCTAATAGTCCATCGACTTTGATAAACCCTGTATACTATGCTGCAACATTACTGTGGACTAAATAGTTAATTTTTAAATACTGAATAGTATTTTAAAATGCGGGTTCTATATGTTGAAGTGACTTTTTCCGTTAACCAGAAATAATCAATACCTTAAAATATAAAATTGCAGCATGAAGCATCTACAAAATACCAAGTGAATTTAAAGCTGCGATTCAAACCCTTGCATATAATAATTATCAGCTCTATTTTTTTACAATAATTATGTCGCTTATACAGTATGGAAGAAATTCAGTAGGTCAATTATGATGCATATTTTTGAAGTGAAAACTTCTTTAACACCGTTGGGTTTGATTTGGGACTTAATGAAACGGAAACGACTCTAAAAAGAAACAAACATATAGATCTATAGGATGTAGCCTGCGAGAGAATGAGATGCCACAGTTATACAGTTATTACATTGTTAAAAATAAAAAGCAAAAAGTAGTTTTCGTCCGATCAATGAAGTTAAACACCGTTGAGCGTAGTTAGTACGTGGATGGGTGACCGCTTGGGAACACCATGTGCTGTTGCTATTTGTTCAGTTTTATGAAGGTATTGCTCGTAAATCCCTTTTAAATAAGTAAGCATGCCACGTTTTTTCTTTCTTCTAATTGGCGTAAAACCTTTACCTCAGCTTAAAAGAGACCGAGAGTGAATAATATCAAATAAGAAAAAAATAAAATTCAAATTGAGTGAATTTACAAGTATAGATGCATAAGCTAGAACGAGTCGTCTTCAAAGCGTGCAAATAGGCACTAGCTTTAATGCCGGAGAGTAAGGGTGGGCTTTATTTATAAGGCGCCACGGGCTTGTAGACGGCACAAGCAAGAAATACCCCTAAGCTGAAATATGGTACTCGTTTTAGCCTAAGCTTCGCAACTACCAAGAGAAAATTATTTAATAAATTTCGAAATTAATTTGATTTAAATGCCCGAATTGTACGAACGGGTGAAAAATAAAGTAAACAACCAATAATTAATTTAATAATGAAAGGTAAGTAGGTAAGCAAGTATTCAAAACTGAAAAGCAAGACGAAAAAAAAATAAATATTAATGATGTAGCAAATAATAAACTGCAGCAGTTATGGTAAGTCAATTGAGCCAAAACATTTCAAACATAGAGCGCAAATAAACTATGTCAACGGTACTTACTGTCTTTATTCTCCTTTATTTCTCCGTAGTCCAGGTAGGTAGTTAGGTAATTGAATAATTAAATAACACAGGCCAATTCAGTAAATAGAAAGTTGGTTTATTACTCAATAAAAAAAATAAAAATAAGGTGACGATTTTTTCAGTTAAATGGGGGAGAGAATGTACTAAATGGTGTCCAGTACTCTATACTGCTTACGCTAAATAATACGACTATACCTTGAGACGGAAATAATAGTCAGTGACGTCAGTCACTAGTTCGAAAACAGACCAACGTGAGCGGCTTAAAGTAATATTTAATATTTAACAATAAATCTGGTATGAAATGCTCGCAAAATGCCGCTTATTCTAAATGCGGACGCAGCGTTCCGGCACAAAACGTGCACCGCTGCCAAATTCATTGTGGCCCGTATACGCGCGTCACGCGGAGCATTTGAAGCAGCTGTATTTAAACAGAGGTTCGCGATCGACGGTCGTAAATGTACTGATATTTTACGACCGTCGGGCGGAGGCCGCAACGGTGCAACAGTAAACGAGCATGTACCCTGTGAGAGATCTGTTGTATAGTCGCGCTTGCAGGTTTAGGTTATCGCTTTGTTTTAACATTGAAAATGTTACTGTTTTCCTAAATAGGGCCTCAAATCGTGAAAAAGTGCATGCTACATTTGCCACACATAACGTCGTACGCGTGAGAGATCATGTTAGCTTGTTTATTTAAACTTAAATTGATTGTAATGTATCGGAATCAGTTCTAATGACTAAAATAAATTGGAACTAACTGAAACTAACCGAAAGTGTATTGAACGACTATCCAAAACTAACGAAAAGCACCAAAACGGGCTAAAACGTATCGAAATAGATTTAAAATATTGAAGTAAGTTAAAACTAACCAAAATTAACCGAATTTTGGTGACTAACCAAAACTAACCAAAAACATTAAAATTGCTTATAACCTATCGGAACCGGTTCAAATTACTAAAATAAATTGGAACTGACTGGAAGTAACCGGAAGATGATTGAATTACTATCCAAAAATAACTAAAAGCAACAAAACGGGCTAAAACATATCGAAATAGATTAAAAAGATTGAAGTAAGTTAACCAAAAACGTTTAAATTGTTTTAACGTATCGGAACGTATGGCTCAAATAAATTGAAACTTACTGAAAGTAACCGAAAATTGATTGAATAACCAACCAAAGCTAAGCAAAAGTAACTAAAAGCACCAAAACGGGCTAAAACGTATCGCAAAAAATATTGAAGTAAGTTGAAACTAATTCAGATTAACCTTATTTTGGTGACCAACCAAAAACACTAAAATTGGTTATAACGTTTTGGAACCGGTTCAAATAACTAAAATAAATTAAAACTAACTGAAATTAGCCGAAAGTGAACGACTAACCAAAAGTAACCAAAAGCACCAAAATGGGCTAAAACATATCAGAACAGATGAAAAATATTAAGCTTTATAAAGTGAAACGAACTTGAATTAACCGAATTTTGCCGACTAACTAAAATTAACCATAACGTATCGGAACCGGTTCAAATTTCTAAAATAATTTAAAACTAACTAAAGCTAACCGAAAGCTGATTGAATGACTAACCGAAACTAATCACAAATAACCAAAAGCACCAAAACGGGCTAAACCGTATCGGAATAGATTGCAAAAATTAAAGTAAGTTAAAATTAACCGAAAGGAACCGAATTTTTGCAGCTAACCAAAACTAACCAAAAAGATTAAATTTAATTATAACGTATCGGAGTCAGTTCAAATGACTAAAAAAAAATTGAGCGAGTCTGGTAGTAGTCGAGACACTGATGTGTAACCTATAACGACGTCGGTTGTAAAAAAACGACAGCAGCTCGTTGTGTTCCCAAGCGGTCACCCATCCAAATACTAACTCCGCCCGACGTTGCCTAACTTTGTGATCGGACGAGAACTGGCATTTTTAACATGCTATGGCCATTGCTTGTACGTTTTAGCTTGGTCATAGAATAAAAATTAAGTTTAATAACCAAGTTTAAAATAATAAAAAATCAACGCGAACGAAGCCTAGGGTAAAAGCTGAAAGTGTCCTATGATCTTTACTATACTCTTGAAAACATCTGTACAAAATTTCATGATGATCGGAACAGTTTATGCGTGAAAGCTTAAGAAACAAACAAACACATTCGCATCCGTAATATTAGTTAGGATTATTTTATAATACTTACTGGCAGCTTCGGAGTGGATTAATTCACTGCACAAATTCGACACGATAATTAATGCCATCAGGAATGACATCAATATATGGACACAGCTTATTTACCTAGTAATCGTGGGCCGACATCCTTAGATTTGGGAAAGTCAATAACCAAATTTTGCAAATTTTAGAAGAGGGCTATGACTCAATATTGTTTTAAACGTCTGGCCATCTGAATAATACTTTTGACAGTTCGTTTCATTTGAATTAATCATATGCTCTTTTATCATCTAAAATCCGTTTAGAAACGATCTTAAATGATAAAATTGTATAAAAATCCGAAAATTCGGACTTTTTAGGACGATAGCCTGACGAATTTTTCGTGGATTTTGAAGCGAAAATTCATTTTAAATTCAACAGCCATTAAAAATAAGCTGTGCTATGGATCCAAATACACTGCGAATATAGTAATTAATAAATAATAATTTTGACTGTCCGTTTAATTTAAAATATGTTTTTTATCATCTAAAATCCATTTAAAATTATTTTAAATGGCAAATTGTATATAATACCGCCGCAGCGGCTAGAATCGGTTTACACATTTTCGTCCCATCTGCCGAGATTTACCCTCATACTGCCGTGTAAGATGTTTACACATCAATAAGTTGGAACTAACGGAAAGTTGTTTGAACGACTAACCAAAAGTGACTAGAAATAGCCAAAACGGGCTAAACAGAATCAGAACAGGTTAAAAATATTACAGTAACGTTATGGCTAATTATATATTAATAGATTTTCCTAATTTTTTCGGTTTTAATATCTGCACATTTTTGATGTGTAAACATCTTACGCGGCGGTATGAGGGTAAATCTCGGCAAATGGGACGGAAATGTGTAAAGCGATTGCAACATTGTAAGCCGTCGCATTGAGGAGCAAGCTAATCCAGGACGTCCGTGAAGGACTTTTATACAATTTTGCCATTTAAAATCGGTTTTAAACGGAGTTTGGACGATATAAAAGCATATTTTAAATTAAACGAACCGTCAAAAGTATTATTCAGATGCCCAGACTTTTAAATCAATATTCAGTCATGGCCCTCTTCTATAATTTTCCTTCTATATATGAGTTTGTTTTTTAATGGACGGTTGAATTTAAAATGAATTTTCGCTTCAAAATCCACGACAAATTCGTCCTAAGCCAGGGTTATCGTCCTAAAAAAGTCCGAATTTTCGGATTTTTAAACAATTGTGTCAGTTAAAATCGTTTTTAAACGGATTTTAGATGATAAAACAGCATATTATTATTTTAAATTAAACGAACTGTCAAAAGTATTATTAAGATGTCCAGACAGTTAAAATAATATTGAGTCATAGCCCTCTTCTAAAATTTGCAAAATTTGATTATTGACTTTCCCAAATCAAAGGATGTCGGCCCAAAATGAGTAGCTGGTAAAAAAATAAGCTTTGTAGATTTTCGTGTCGAAAGTATGCAGTGAATTAATCCATAGTAAAGTGCTCTAGACGGCCTCAATTCTCCCCCCCTCCATTTTTTTGCACCTCACCCTCTACGGTGACTGAGATAGATCCCGCTCACTTGATCATAAGTGTATTCGACCTTGAATAATATTGACCTAATTTCACCTTAAATGTCCTTGACATTTGACCTTGAATGTCCTTGAGTTTTTGTTGAAGGTCGCGCATATGACCTTGAGATTGTTCCAAGCGTGTATGACCTTGAATATCCTTGGGACTGTTTTGTGGTGTCTTTTACCTTGAATGACATTGAGATAATTTGATCTTGCACGCCCTTGAGTTTTTGATGTGTAAACATCTTACGCGGCAGTATGACGGTAAATCTCGGCAAATGGGACGGAAATGTGTAAACCGATTCTAGCCGCTAGGACAGTACTAAATACAATTTTGCCATTTAAAATTGTTTTAAACGGATTTTAGCCGATAAAAAAGCATATTTAAAATTAAACGAACCGTCAAAAGTATTAATTTTATTATATTGTATTCGCAGTATATTTGGATCCATATCACAGCTTATTTTTAATAGACGGTTGAATTTAAATTGATTTTCGCTCCAAAAACCACGACAAATTCGTCCGAAGTCAGGGCTATCGTCCTAAATGTCCGAATTTTCGGATTTTTATGCAATTTTGCCATTAAAAATCGTTTTTAAACGGATTTTAGACGATAAAAAAGCATATTATTATTTTAAATTGTACAAACTGTCAAAAGTATTATTCAGATGCCCAGACGTTTAAAACAGCAAAGTTTGAAAAAGCTGGTTATTGACTGTCCCAAATCAGAGGATGTCGGCCCAAGATTATAAGGTAAATATGCTGTGTCCATATGTTGATGTTATTCCTGGTGGCATTAGATTTTCGTGTCGAATTTGTGCAATGAATTAATCGGCTCCGAAGCTGCCAGTGCGTATTATTAAAGAATCCTACTAATATTATAAATGCGAATGTTTTTGTTTTTATTCTATGAACAAGCTAAAATGTACATTTAACGGCCATAGCACGTTGAAAATGCCAGTTCTCGTCCGATCACTGAAGTTAAGCAACGTCGGGCGTGATTAGTACTTGGATGGGTTACCGCTTGGGAACATAACTTGCTGCTGTCATTTTTTTTACAACCGATGTCGTTATAGTATATGTTTACACATCAGTCTCGAGTACTAGGCAAACTCGCTTAATTTTTTTTATTTATTTTTATTTTAATTATGATAATGTTTATTATTATTGCTAAAAATGCATTTCTTTAATTATATACCTATACTATAAACACTCGTGTGTTTGTATTTTTACTTTTTTAAACTCTGCTTTTGAAAACTATATGAATTTCAACGCAAATCATATTTTTGCGTTTTCATTCATCATATTCAATGTCTCCCCGGTTGCATCTTTGCGAAGGACTGTGAATTTTTGTATTGTTAATTCAAATTATTAATTTGTAAAATGGAAAGAGCGAAGCTTCGACAAGTCTTGGCCTCCCTGCGAAAAAAGTGAAAATGCATTTAACTGTGGGCGAACATGCATTGGCAAAAACAGTGTATGTTTGTTTGTTAAACGAAGCTGTTGACAACGTTACAGCTGATAATTGGCAGAAGTGTATCGAACATGTCATAAAACAAAAAGTGATGCTACGGTCGAAGTTATAGTTGAACCTTTTATTATCAATGTTGGTTCCGAAAGTAGTGATAGTAATGATTCTGAATCAAATTCTGATCAAACCTCCGATAACGAGTAGGAAATTTAAAATTGGTATTTTACGATAAGAAAAACCCCTTATCATATGACGCTTTTTTTCCTAGCCTTAATGAATACATAGTACTATTTGTTTGTAGTACAATTTTGTTGCTTATTACTAGACTTAGGAATAACTTCGAATATACGTTTTTTTTGCATATTTTAGACTAAAATCATACATACTTATGTGCATAAACTTCATTTTTTTAAGTGGATATTTGCCTAAGTCTACGTATTACTATTCCATTATATAGTTATTATAACATATTAATTTATAAAGCAATTGTATCCGCCACTGGAATTTCCTTCCCTCTTCCCTTACCCCTCGAGGCGCGCCTTAAAACTAAAAATGAGTCACTGACTATTATTTCCGGCTTGAACTATAGTACTGACTACAATCCTAAAAGTCAGAAATTTTACTCAGTTACTTGATGAATAATGGGGAAAAAATAAGAAAACAATTATTAATCAAATTATTTCCATTAAATAAAAGCCGACATGATTATTTGATAGATAGAACAAAAACTTCAAATAATAATTAAGTTACTTTGCCCACTCGAACGTGATTACCTTATGGTGGCGTGGCTGACGAGGTTCAAAGAGAAATATTAAGTATATAATATAACCGGCGTTAGACACAACAAACTAATTAAAAAATATGAATGTACGTTCTTTCTTTAACGATCACCGAGTTCAAGTAACATAAATAAAAGACCCTCATGCAATTATTTATTTAGGCTCGCAAACCATGGTCTGTCGTCACAATGCCGCTCTACAAACTAATTATATATTTATTATTATAACTAGGTACGCCAATAACAAATGATGCCTTGGGCAGTCGATTAAAATTAAATCAGGAGATGAGCGATGTCTTCGTTAATCAATTATTAACCAGACTCTATCTGACCATAAAGGCATTCTTCTTGGAGGCTAGAAAACTAGATCAGGAACAAGACATAACAACGCCAAATCTACTAGAAGAAAGCGAGAGCTCCCTAATAAAGGTACCTAAATAAATCGATACTCAAGAAAACTATCACGTAGCTCGTCGCGAATTTCATGGAATTATACCCGATTTATTCTATTAAATTTTGAGCTTATCTCTGCTAGAAAAAAACGTTAAAAGTATCGACTGACAAGAATAAAGCAAATTGAATCTTAGATTTTTATTTATTTGGCCGAGCAAAGAGAATGATCTTAATTTTCGAGTATCAAATATGTTAAATTTCAGATTCCGACCTATTAATCAAAGCAAAGAAAATTATCTTAGTTAGAGGGGGAAAAATAGTTAAAACTTAGATCTTGAGCGAAAAAAAGTACAGTTTAGCGTATCTTCATCAAGAAGATAAATTTAAGTTTAATCTCGGGTTTATTAAGCAGAGTGAAGAAAATTACGGTTAGGCGTATATATTTAAAGATTGAGAGCAAAAAGGGGAAGAAAAAATACTAATAATAAAGATAAGGTAGCTCACATTCAGTTGATGGCTTCACGGTGGTTTTCCGAGAGGAAAGAAAAAACATACACTTCCTCTGATGAAGAAGGACTCTAACGGTGTCCGGAGCAAGACGCAATCCAGGGACCAGATTGGCGTGGCCAAATAACTGAGCTGTAAAGGCTCGTAAATGAAACCCTGCCGGTCGAAATACTCTGTCGGTCGAAGTACCCTGACGGTCGAACCCTCTAGAACATCAAAATATTCAAGGTTCTGCATGTAACTCATGACCAAAGGACATTTGAACTCAGACAATTAAGAAATATATGAAGAGAAAGATAGTGAATAAAAAAATAAATTACCTGTAAAGTGTTGCTATTCGATTAGATCGTTGGAACGCTCAGGTATGTCGTGGACGGACAAGAATACTTCTGTAAAGAATTAAGACGCAATTAAAATCCACTCACGGCGTCCCAAAATGGCGGCATTCGTAGTAGAGAGGCAAAAAAAAACAAATTCACTCACCTACCTAAAGCGACATTAAATCCAAGTGACGGGGCGAGTTCCAGGCACTAACGAACAAAACTAACCAACGTAAGCAAAATAAGGCCTGAGACTCTAAAAATCGGTGATGGAACAATCCTATAAGGTAAAAAAAAACTTCCAGCCGACCACACTGCTTCAAACGGCAAGTCAACGTAGAGGGAGTTCCTTGAAACTCCCCGGAAGCAGACGCTTCCCCCAAAAACTACGCCTGACCAATAAAAGTATAGTCACGCGCCACGTGGCCATGACCTTTCATATTCCATAATTTATCCAAAGCGATTACGAAAACAATGAAGCCGGGCTTTTGGTACATTGGTTTTCACCATAATTTTTATTCGAACCAGGAAAAAAGGCATAGTCGTTTGACCCCTGTTTTATTAAAAGAACCGCGTTAAAATCAATTTCATTTCTCCCCGCTCTGTTCTCGACAACAGCGCTTCACTCTGAAATCGATACGTGTCGATAATTGAAACCATAAACAACGCGTTAAGCGAAATCTGTGTGAATGAACGCCATTACCGATATCGAGCAATCCACGATCTACTTTCAGCACTTCGTTCACCGGGCGGTAGAGGTCATTACACGTATAAATAATCCTTACTTGGGTACATAAGGAATAAATCGTCAATTCTTGCGTGGTTCGCCATTTAGTCGAGAAAACTTTATATTAACATTTAAACTTAATTTGATGCAAAATGAAAGCTAACACGTTATAACGATGTTACCGAAACTTAAGAATGCGGCAAGCGCAACATGTGCTCCGACTGCTTGTCAGCGTGGGTGTGGGTCAATTATTTTGTTTTGACCGGAGCACCGCTAGTTTGAAATAACTATATCCGCAGACCCAAACTTGAATGTCCTCGGTTTTGAGAATCCTTAAGGGCGGCTCAAAATCAAGCGACTATCAACTACACGTGTTTGGTTGAGGTATATGAGAGCAAATAATAGACGGTAACGTTCGTGCAGGTTTAAGTATATCGGATGCTCGTTAGGTTTGAGGTTTAAGTGTTGTTGTGTTTCTGGCAATAAACAAAATGATATAAATATGAAAAAAGTAAAATGGCTTATTTTAAAACAAATTATAACCTGATATATGCTTACAAATATAGAACTAGATCATATCGGAAGTAACGAGATAACATAACAAATGATTACGGAAGATCCAAAATCAATTTCAACAAATTAATGATAAACGCACTATGCATAAGGTACCTATCGTCACATCATATTAGTAATTGAGAGTTATCAGTATAATACCTATTGCTACTAAACTTTGTGCGCGTCAACCATGGTGTACGTGGCCGCAGTTGTACATAACTAGAGGCCTTAGCGAATCAGTTTAGGGAATACCATTATGCAAAAATATTATAACCACATAGCTAATCAGTCGGAACGAGAATGTTTGTAATTTACCACGACATATATTAAATTGTAAGAATAGGGCAATGTAATATGAAAAAAACTATGAGCATTAATCGATCCACACTACTTTCTATGACAAAAACACCCTGGTCTGATTCAAATGAAGGATTTTCAAATTTATGAATGATGGTGGAATGACGGTTCTAGCACTATGTCTGAACATATAAAAGAACTGCAAACAAGAATAAAGGAGATTCATTGTTGTGCCCTCATTTTAAATCTCATCTTAGTTGATTCCATTACCTCCTGTACAGAAGTAAAACTTTTTATGCGATGTTAGAACAGTTGTATTTATTAAATTTCAAAAAAATTTCTAGTGCTAAAATTATTTGAATCTATGCAGGGAAAGACAAATCCCTTACTTAAAACAAGTGTCTATTACGCGCTGGATCAGTCACAAGCGAGCTGTATAGTCGGTTAGAAAAAATATAAGTGCAATACGTGATCGCTACATAACAGTTGAAGGTGAATTGCAGAATACATCAGCAAAAGTTTTAGCTGACGCTGCAGGAATACTCACATATCTTCAAACTCTGGAATTTATTTTATTTTGGTTTTTTGGTATTTGGTTTTAGAGAATATATTTGCACTCTCGAAGTGATGAGTATTTTATGAAATTGGTGCAAGAGGCAAAAACAATAGCTAATATGAGTGAAAGCGACCAAATGTTTAAAGTGAAACGGCCGAGAAAAAAAAAGATATTTCTGAAGAAATGACTGTAAATAATGTTTATGATTGCCTACAGAAAATTTTTCAAATAAATATTTTCTTTGTAGCTTTGGATACTTTTATAGAGACGATGGAACGCAGATTCCAAGATTTTTTGCAAAATTCAAAATGTTTTATTTCTTTAGAGAATATAGCAGATACCGGGGAGAATATTGTCTCCTTCCAGGCTAACTAAATTTTATTCAAATGACTTATGTATTAATTTAGTGGAAGAATAGGAATCATTTTCCATGTTTATTAATGAAATTAAAAAAGAAAATGATTGCGACATTAGAAATACTTCCGTTTTTAATTGAAAATAATTTGGAAATCACTTATCCTAACAATTCAAATATGTTTAGAATTTATTTAACTTTAGGTGTTGGTAGTGCCAATGCAGGAAAGGAAGTACAAAATTTAATGAAACAATACAAGGTGATTCATTATGTGGTTTATAGTAACAAAAAAACTTCAAATGTGGAACGCGTTAACAGAACTCTGAAAGGTCTTATGTGGAAAGAATTTAGTATTCAAGGATCATATAAGTGGCTTAATTTGTTAAATAAAATTGTGACTGTCTGTAATAATAGGAAACATGGAACAACAGGTTTTAAGCCGTCTGAGATAACTAAGAAACATGAAAAACTTTTACTGAACACAGTTTACAATAGAATCAAAGTAACTTCCATGCCAAAATACAATGTAGGTGATTATGTGCGAATTTCAAAATTTAGGGGAGTTTTCGGTAAACAGTACAGACCAAACTGGTCTACAGAAATATTCACTCTTAGAAAAGTTTAGCTAATAAATTCAGTTACGTATTTAGTTCAAGATGAAAACCATCATGATATTAGAGGAGGCTTCAGTTGCTAAAAGTTTAAATATCCCGACATTTACCTAGTTGAAAAAGTAATAAAACGCAAAGGAAACAAAGTGTTAATTAAACGGTTAGGTTTTTCCGATAAATACAATAGTTGGATAGAAAAAAATATTGTCGAGTGATTGCATCATTTCTATATTTTTTGTAAATAACATGCAATAGAAAACAAGTTTATACAGGTAGTAAATTTCTTTATTTTTCTAATACTAACATCATAGATCTTAGGCTGTGTAAGCAAATATGTCACCATTTGCATAAAAAAATATAAAAAATATTATATTATTTTTTCAATAAATTGTTTATTTATTTATTCTAGTTATTTTTTATTAAAAAAAGAAACTACCTATAATAAAACATTGTAAAAGAAAAAATTGGAGTTAAAGTTGTACCAAAACGCAATCTCTCGTATATAGTTCAGGAATAGATAATAATATATGTAGCAATCCACATAATTTATGAACTGTTTTCGACGACTCAGTTTATGACTCGAGTTTAAAAATAGAAAAGTTTTTGCCAAATATATTAAAAATAATAATATGTATTCCTTATTTTTGAAATAAAAAGGAACTTTCAGTCAGTCTATTATTCTTAATTTTTGGTTCAAAGTAATCCAAAGTATAACCCTTTTTCATCAATTTGAAAAAAATTAAATAGGTACCTACCTACTGGCTTGGTTAAGCTATAAAACGCTCAACTTTTTAGTGTAAAAACGTTGAAAAAATATTAGGTATGTATCGGTATAGAATAGACAAGGCAATGCTAGGCTCTGCTTGTATTTAACGACCGATTAAATTTCTCCGAATATCATGACTGCAGGTTAGGTTAAGCGCTACTCTTCAGGCTTGCCGCAGCCCATTTTCCCATTTATAGTATGATTTTTCGTCAATTTTATTGTAAAATTTCACTATTTTTTCGCTTTACTATGACACATTAAACAATATTTTACTACCTATGAATATTTAAATGGTTGCGAAAAATTACAAGAAACTAAATTGCCAACGGAAGATCATTTCTATAGCAAAATTAATAATAAAGATATTGCCGAAAACGACTGCCTGTCAGCATGTTCAAAAAGTTTGGCATACTTTTCATATTACAAATCTATACGAGTATGTATTTATCTCTGGCTAATTTTGAATGAATTTGAACTTGTTTTTTATTTTTGGCCCACGCTTGATTGCTACTTCAACGTTGCACGCCAGCACATGCTGATTACGTTAGGCCGTTGACTGCCAACGGTTAGGCCATCATTTTCAAATTAAATCGACTCAGAGATCTGGTAGCCCAGTGGGACGCGCCCCGGCTCTCCGTGGAAAAATGACAATTGGCAGATGACATGTGTCAAAAATTTTAACTGACATAGCTTAGATAATACGGCCCAAGTTTGGGTGCTCGATGATGATTTGCGGAGCCATACGGGGCTGGGTCTCTATTGGGTGACACGATCGCATGATGACACCATAGCAGGGTATTTAGAGCTGGATCGCAGGGAGCATGTGCAAAGGCGTGTCCTTATATCGGGGCGTTGGTGACCTTGAAAACCAAAATAGACCTTAGATTTTCTTATGGAGATTTACATGTAAAAGTGGCCGAAATTGCGGCTCAATTCCCATAGCCCATCTACTTAAACGCCTTTTTTGGTAATTCAGTCTTCCATGTTTTTTTTTTCGATTTTCATGTCGATTTTGCCATTTTTACTTATTTTATTTCGGAAAAACTCTTTTTAAAATACGCATTAATGCAACACCTATATATTTTTGAAAAATAATGTTTTTTGAATTTCGTAGAAAGAAGCACGAATATGACAAGGAAATATTTTTTTTACTTACAAAAAAATTAAACGATAGATATATCATTTCAATAATTTTTTTGCAAACATAACCTTTAAAAACTTTAATCGGAAACAAGTAGTAGAATTTTAAGATCTTTGAATGTTTGGCACCTAAGATATCATTACTTTCTCCTGAAACATAAGACCTTCCAACACTAGACCAGATCACAGACTAAAATTCATAAATCCAAAAATAAATACATAAAGGCAACCTTCTTTTTAATTTTCAAACATTATTAA
>JAEQML010073651.1:0-14842 GCA_016904865.1 Pissodes strobi | reverse complement strand
GGGGCGTCACTCCCCGTAATCAAACTCCTCTCACCAGTTTGACATTCCTGCCAGCATGATTGTTAAGTAAGGCAGTCTACTGCCATAAGCCTTACAGAAAATTACAGTAGCATTTAAGTAAGTATACGTAATAACGGTAAGAAATGGTAATAGATACGATAAAAGATAATAAACGATTAAAAATCACTTAACGGTAATTTCGATAAAAATAAGATAAGAATTTATATGGCCTACAGTAAGGACGTAACATTTAAGTAAATTTACGTAATACCAAAGAATAAATCAGATAATTACAAAAGTATTTACCATGTATTTATTAGCCAAGATAATATCATATACCGCAATGAAAAAGGTCGGTATTAATTAATCAGATAACCGTAAGAAACGGTAATAGATACAATAAAAAATAATGAACGATTAAAAGTCATTTACCGGTAAATTCGATCAGAACAAGATAAGTATTTATATAACTTACAGTAAGGGAGTAGCATTTAGGTAAATGTACCTAATACAGAAAATAAAATCAGATAATTACAGCGATATTAGCAAGACATTTGCTAACTAAGATAATATTGTATACGGTAGTGAAGAGATTCGGTATTAGTTAATAAAATAACGATAAAAAAAAAACGGCAATAAATTCGATAAAAGATAGAAAACGGTTAAAAATCATGTAACGGTAGTTTCAAAAAAGATAAGGTAAGATATGATAAATAAAATAAGCAGTGATAGGGCCTACTTGTATGTCATTCTCACTCGGTCACTCGGAAGCGGAATTCGCTCGCAGTGGTTGGTGACCACTTTTTAACTCACACGGCCCAATTGGTGCTTACTGCCTTAATGAAATTGGTGCTTACTGCCTTAATGAAACCT
The DNA here is from genome assembly GCA_016904865.1 of Pissodes strobi. Taxonomy (NCBI): domain Eukaryota; kingdom Metazoa; phylum Arthropoda; class Insecta; order Coleoptera; family Curculionidae; genus Pissodes; species Pissodes strobi. The sequence goes on along the minus strand of JAEQML010073651.1, from coordinate 13,969 downwards.
GGACTATTTTTTACTTTTTTGGGGATGGATTGTTCTGCTGCAGCATCCATATATTGTTTAATTTGTTCAAAAGTTATATCATTGCTTAAGTTAATTGTGTCTATAAATAGTAAATTAGAAAAGTGGTCCCAATCAGCCTTAGCAAAGTTCCGAGCTTCATAGGTTTGAAAAAAAATATTATTGTTGCTAGGGTTTATTTCGCACATAGTAGGGAAGTGGTCACTGTTGGCACAGTCTGACAGAACTTTCCAGTTGCTTTTTGGACTTAGTACAGGGTCAATGATAGTAATATCTAGTGGATTAGGTGTTGAATGATGAAAGGCTGTGGGAGTTCCATTACTAACTATAGTATATTCATTTTCGTCGAGAAATTCTATAAGTGCCCTTCCATTCTGATTACTGTAGGAAGCGCCCCACGCTTGGTGCAAGGCAATTGAGATCGCCTATTAATATGATTGGACCGTGTAAGACACTAAGAATATTTTTTATTGTTATTTTATTTAGTTTGTTTTTGGGACACGAGTACATATTAATAATATTTATATTATTAATTTTAATAATTATATATTGTAAGGGCTCATCAATGTTGTAAGGATCATTCTTAATGATCGAAAAGTTGATACCATTCTTGATGCAAGTAGCTATCCCCCCATAACCATCGTCTCCATCCTGTCTAATTATTTTAAAGGATTTTAGCTTAAAATTTTGATTAGCTTTTAGCCAGGTTTCATTGAGGATGATTATGTTGGGATTCTCATCCCTTACAAACGATATCAAGTTTCCACGGTTTGATGATACACTTCTCATATTCCATTGTAAAATTTTAATGTGTTTAAAATGTCTGGTTGTGTTGTTTGGATTGAATACTACGAATTATTAGGGTTGTCTAGGTCCATATGTGCAAACTGACGTATGCTAGGGTGGGTGCATGTGTTTAAAATATTTTTAAATGTTTGTTGTTCTTCTTCTGGAAGGCATGTGGTAAGGTGAACGAGTATTTTTAGAAGATCTGAAAGTATATTGTTTTCTCTTTGCGTTGCTAAGTTTTCTGGCTGTCTGCTGGAACTGTGTTGAGTAAAGCTGGCCGGGAATTCCGGGCGTGCAAGGAGTCTTGAGTTTGGGAATAGCAGAGCTTGTTCATGGGCTTCTCTGTCGTATCCTTTGTGTACTAATCTTTTTTTTTGGGGATTCTGAAATGACCTGGGTAAAAGATCTTTTGAGTCTAGGATTAAAGTCAACTATTCTTCTTTGGGCGGGGCTAGTCTTATTATTGTTAATATTTATGTTCTGTTGGACCTTATTAGGGTTGCCCAACGTAGGAAAATCAGATGGATGGAGTGTATGATTGTCATTTTCTTTGTAGTTATTTTTTGGGAAAAGCTTGTTTGCGTCAAAGAAAGTTTGGTTTTCGTAGGCCATAAGTGTTTTAATATTTTTTTGGCGCTCATACTCTGGGCATTTTTTATAATTTGATCTATGTTCGCTACTACAATGGAAACATTTGGTCTGGCAACTAAAAACATTATCTGTGTTATCCGCATTGTCCTTCACACTTTTGCGTCACCACAGTTGAAGCATTTTTTTTCCCTTTACAAAGTTTTTTTGTGTGTCTGTAAAGCAAACAATTGAAGCATTGAGTCACTGGTGCGACATAAGGGGTTACGGGTTTTTCAAGCCTATAAATCCTAATGGAGCGTGGTAGGAATACTCCTTCAAACGTAATTAAAACTGAATTAGTGGGTTCAAATGTAGGGCCCTCATTACCGGATGTAAGAATTTTGCGATTCAATCTAATGATATCTAGAATTTTTACTGGGGAGTCATAAGCGTTCATAATTTCCTCTGTAGGAATACTCTTGTGTATCCCTCTAACAATGCCTTTACATGTGACATAATTGTATGGTATAAAAATATTATAACCCTTTTCCAATAATAAACTATTTTGAGTCAAGTTATTGGCCGCCATATAGTTAGTAAATTCTATACCAATTCTTTTAAGACCCTTATTATTAATTTTTCTAACGTCTAGTAAATTTAAATTGAAGATTTCTTTCGCTATTTTAAGATCATTAAACCTACCTATATTATTGCCTGATTTATCAGTGGATTCAATGTACACAATAAACGGCCCGGATCTTTATCTGTAAACAGTCTAGTTATTTTTTTAGCTTTGGAATTTTCTTTGTTGTTTAAAACCTGATCTGAATGTTCCTTCATATTTGTATCTTGGTTTAACAAAATTATATTATCATCTGATAACCTTAGTTTTTTACTTTTTTGTTGCGAATGTTGAGATTTTGCACCTATGATTTCCTCTAATTGCCCTTGAGTAAAACTAAAATCGCCCCCTCCGGGGTCTTCCGGGTCACTCATCACCCCTAAATATTAATTAGAAACTTGTGACCAGAAATGAGAATGCAGAGATAAACTCACCAGCGAGAACAAAAGGATAAAAAACACTATTCACACCAGATAGGTTAGTTTCTACCACGGGCGAAAAGAACGCAGCTGCTTTGACGATGGTCTCCACAGCACTCTGAAAGGCTGAACCTTTTGGAGTACCTAGAAATCCAAGTCGCAAAAAACAGATGTTTTAAATACGAACGATCAACTGACCTGCTCTTTAAACACCTGCATAATTGACAGTGCAATAAAAACAAAATACCGTCAGGCGGTTTAGTAGGGTTTATCAATTTTAGGTTTTAGTATACAACTACTCTTGATAAAGGCCTGATCAAGCCGAAACATATGCAGAGAAAAATATCTCATTAAATTATTTTGAAACATCTAAAAGCAGTGTACTAATTATCCCTAGTAGTATTAAATGGAAGTGTTTAACGATAGTACCATATTGGGAAAGTCACAGAAAAAACACATAGCCATTTAATTATAATAGAAATTAAAAAGTCATAGTATTGAGAGTACGAGAGTTATAATATTAAACTAATATAAAGGAGAAGCTAGAGAGTAAAATTGTATACAGGTCGCATAGGGAATGTTGTAGCCAACTGTCGCAGATAAGTAGCTTATAGGGAAGATCATAACAGACACTTGGGCAACATGACGACCTAGGAGATGGAATTGGAATCCACATAGGGATACATATGTATATATAGACATAGATAAAGTTATAAGGAAAATACGGCGGTAGACGAGAATATATTATTAGTAATAGAGGAATAGTATATTATTTTATATGGAGGAAAAGTGATACTTTTCATGGCGCGCTCGTGTTTAACAGCCGAACGGAGTGAGGCTGGTAATAGAGAGCAAGCCATGAAAAGTAACTTTTCCTCCAAATAAAATATGCTGTTTTTTCTTCAAATGTCGACAAATTAATGCAAAAACATCTCTTTTTAATAGTAATAATATCTAATTATTATTAAAGATAAATGGGTTCGCAAGGCGGCTTAGACCACGGTCGTAGGTGGCCTTGCTTAGACCGGTGTCGGTGAATATAATGTAACATAAAGCTGTCAGTGGACACTGTCAACAATAATTATTTTTTTAAGATGCGTCTCCGATTGCGTTTTAATTCCGTATTGATAAGCAGTTATTGAGTAAGTTCGATTAAATAATAACCAATTTGTTCCTAAATTAGTGATTTTTAGAAATGCAGTCACAAATTGAGTGATAAATACAAATTGTAGTTTAATAAATCTTGAGTTGTTGACGCTTATTTTGTTGTCTGTTTGTATTGTATCTATGTTGCTATGACAACACTTTTACCTCCGCCGGCGGAAAAGTGAAAAGTAAAGCTCCGGCGGAGGAAAAACGAAACTTCACGGCCGCCTACACAGTCGAGTAATGACGGATTTACTGACGTTTGAAGAAAAAATAAGTTGAAGTAGCATGGCATATGAAGCCAGGCAGGTGATAAGTATCATATGGAGAAAATCACAATTTAGGAGGAAAAATTAGACATCACAAAAGTATCTGCAGATACACTACGTAGAGGTAGATAAAACATTAAAAGATTAAAAATAAGCCAACATAAATAAGGGATTATATAATAGGGATTAAGATAAAGAAATAAAATAAGGATCCTTAAAATATAGAAACATAGAAATAACGAAATAAAATAGCATACATGGATAGAAGAAAACTTAGATTAAGTAAATATATATAAGAATAAGCCAACATAAAGATAGAATCATGGATGGAATGAGAAGAATTACAGTCATACAGTACATACAATTATTCTAAATCCACACAACCCTACAGTCAGGAGCATCAATCTCGCAAAAGGCACCTAATATTAATGATAAGTAAAACGTAAGTATCTATCATGTTATAAATACTAAGCGAAAAACTTGTAACTTGTGTGAGGTAATTTACACCGAAAAAACAATCATTACTCTTCTTAGATAATGGCGATATTCTAGGAAGGATAATACCAATTAAATTACTAATATCCAAATCAAATCATCAGTTAAGGCAATATAATTGACGTCAGTGTAAATAACCCATACATGTATTAAATATCCACTGTTATTAATACTGCTCTATCTCAAAAATGTTTACTTTTTCGATGTTATATGATCACAGTCGACAACTATTTTAAACCAGGCTGTACTAATTAATGTTATAGCAACAAGTCCAAGAACAAGATCAAAGCCACAAACATACCAAAACAGCTGGGAAATTTATGGACAAGGCAGGAAGTCACATATTACAAAAGTAAATATTGAGGAGAATCCGATATCCAACGTAAAGAAATGCTGACGACCAAATAGTATGGTTAAAGTACCAATATGCAATTTATACATATATAAGTATACATTTCAAGGGAACCTCAAATCGTTTCAAGGGAATCAAATAAGTCGAGTCCGGTCAGTCCTCATCGAATGGTCATGCGTTTTACGCTATTCTGGTAAATTATATTCAAACATCATTCTAAGTGCATACATTCCTGTATATCAAACCTGGGGACCAACATACCTACAGTTTGTTCGAAGTAAGCGAGTCATTATTCCGTCCGAGTTGCGCCGCCTGAAGGAGCAAAGAGGAACGCCACCAATAATTATACTCAGCGACACGTCATTGGGAAGCGCCCAATTCCTTTTTGACAATATATTCGTCAATATTTCCCTTAATATAACAGATATCGAAAAAATTGTTTAACAAAAGATTTGTATTTTTCGATACTCTATCGACACTTTGAGTTATTGATATTCTCAGATGTTCCGACTCTCTCGCCCATTCGTTCTTCTCTGGAAGGAGGGCATAGGCAGGGTAACAGTTAGTGTTGGTAGGCATAACATCTGAGGCTAGACCCAACACACTGTCTCGTTCATTAGCGGTTTGCAGCTTGTTGGGCACCATGATGATCGCTTGGTCACCGCCTGTGTCAATCTATACGTAGCCCATCTCCAGCACTATTTGGACAGGTGGCCGAATAAGAAGACACTTAAGCGCCGCCATAGGTGTAGTGCCGAAGGCGACACTAATTGCCAGACATGCTTGTCTTTGCAAGGTGGATAATTTGATTATCGCAGAGCTCTGTAAGTAATAGATTAAGAGCCAGCGCGGAAAAATTCTATGAATTTACTAAAGCCAGTTTTTTGACAGTTGATTACAGTAGTGGTGTACATAAACATACCGCGGTCAGTCAAGCGAAACTTAGAACAGGGTACTAGGGTACGTTGTCAAAGTTGTCAAGATTACTTAGGAAATGCAACGAATTTACTAAGGCTGAAAATCGTTATACATATTATATATTACATATAAATAACAGTAATGTTAGTCAGTCAGTTGAATGGCGGAACCGAGCTGATCAGTCAACCCCGATATATGTAAAAGAAATAAATTATCTACAATTAATTTACTAAAGTCCAAAATTGTTCCAAGAGTGTAAAATGTCGTATTAATCATAAAAAAAAATATTCAGTCAACTCTCATGTGGGACAACACCCGTCAGTCAGCAAAAAAAAAACATTTCGTTTAATAAACACTTCCCTTGTGCGGCGCGGCGCGGCGTCGGAGGCGGCTTTGTTACTTTATTGCCATGCAACCCGCATTTGTTCAGAGCAGCAGAATTGAGGTAATCAATTACCACAGTTGATCACCGATGTCGGGATTCAACATCCGCAGGAAAATTCAGATAAGTACGTATGCAAAAAATAATATTGACGTTATATCTAGACACTCTATACCTAATTAGAGAAGGTATTATTTATTTTTTAGATTCTCAATCAGAAAGTCAATCAGGAACAATTTCGGATGACAGCGAAGTTGAAGAATCTGATGATTCAGAACAAGATTCTGATTAATGAATAAAGTAGTGTTGTCAATACCTTCTATTATTATTTTAAAATAAATGTTCTTCTCCGTCTGAAATACCTAAGGTACCTAACGGTAATATGGCCAGGGCGAAAATATTGCCCACCCTGCTTTTCTTGGACATGTGGCGTCATCTAGCAACCAGTGACTGAACATACAAATTCTATTATAAGGTTTAGAGATATCTTCATCCTAATTTCGTTGACAATTGTTCAGTTAAACAACGAGGCAGGTGCACCGACCTCATAGGTCGGTGGGCAGGTGTGAATGCATTTTTTTAACGATAGTTCTTATAAAATGTTGTATTTTTGATGTGCGTTTATTTCGGTGTTTAGTGGGAAGGACCGGTCAGTGCATATGCAGCATAGAACAATTTTAGATAGCATTTTACCAGATCGGATTTAAATTTTGTTTTTCTCTTTTCAATATATAACCTCAAATTTGCAAAATCGACTTGGAGGGAAATATGGCCCACCTGACAGTTTTTTTAGGTCGGCCATATTTCTGTCCAAGTTTTACTTTCGTCGTAAATTTGTATCATGATTTTTTTTTGTTTATTTTTCAGACTATGGGGAAGAAAAATAGGGGAATACGTGCCAATTGGACGGAAGATATGATGAGTGAAGCCCTTATGTTAATTAAAAAGGTACCTATGTCACAAAGAGATGTCGAAAAACAATGCGGGATTCCTAGAACCACACCATATTAAATCAGGAAGTTATAAAAGAAAACTAGGAAGAAAAAGCATCTTGTCGGAAGAAGAGGAGCAAGCTCTCGTTACTAGAACTCTACGACTGGCTAATATGGGTGTCCCTATAACTCCAAAATCGTTGAGAAGAATTGTTTTTAGATACTGTGTAGATAATAATATTCATCATAAAATGAAAAGGAAATGGCGGGATATGATTGGTATAAACCATTCTTAAAAAGGCACAACAATCTCTCTCAAAGAATAGCTCAAAGTTTAAATCCAGCACTAGCCAAAAAATTAAATCCTGCAATTGCTCAAGATCACTTTAATAAGTTGGAATCAAGTTTAGATGAGCTTGGCATAAAACAGTCTCCAGAGCGTATCTTCAATATTGATGAAAAGGGCTGCAGGCTAACCCTGCATCATAATCAAGCAGTTCTCGCTGAAAAGCGATCTCGTCGTGTTCATCTAATTTCTAACGAACACGCAGAAAATTGTACTGTAGTAGCATGTGTAAGTGCGTTGGGTTATGCAGTTCCGCCAACGATAATATTTAAAGGGTTAAGGATAAAAGAAAGCTACAAGAATAATCTTCCTCATGGTTCTGTAGTTGAAATGGCCAATAAAGGTATCATGACCAGAGATATTTTTGTGCGGCATCATTTTTCAAAATTTAAGCCAGCTAGTCCAGTTTTATTAATTTTGAATGGTGCCTCCTGCCACCTGGATATTTCAGTTGTGGATACTGCTCAGAAATACGAATTTTTTCTCTACTGTTTACCATCCAATACCACCCACGAATTCCAACCGTTGTATAAAGCTGTTTTTAGAGCTTTTGAACATTATTGGGATGTCGAACTGTTGGGGTATTGGGACAAGAATTCAACTGCTTCAAGAACGTTGAAGAAAGATTACTTTGGGAAAGTTTTAGATCCAGTCTGGCAGCAATGTATGAGCATTTCAAAAAGACAAATTGGATTAGATCGACTGGAATATTCCCATTTGACCCTTCAGTAATTCCGGAAGTAGCATTTGCCCCATCCATGCTGACATTTAAGCACCTTGATCAGACTGTCGATGAATCATCAGACGATGAATTACCGTTAAGTGATCTAGCTAAGAAAATAAAGAGAACAAGTAGTCCAAAGCCAGTCTGCTCTTACTGGACTGATAAGTGTCCCATAAAAAATCAAGCAGACAAAAGCGTCAAAACGGTCACTTTATCAAAAAATGAAAATGAAGATAAAACTTGTTTTTCAATGAAGGAAATTAAATCAGTTGCAAAAAAAGATGATATTCCTACGGATATTTCAAATAAATATGTCTCAGAAAGTCCAAAGACAAAAATTTTGCATGTCACCATCATTAAAGCTCCATCATCAGATGAAGCAGCATGTAGCACCAAGATATTTCGTCAACTTTTGCCTACTCCTGATTTTGTCGTACGAAGGCAACTCACTCCTAGACGATAAGGCGCAGCTTTTGAAGCGGGACCTCTTTTCCGAAAAATCTTTACCAAAACCCATAAAAGCCAAAGAAAATCTGATTAAAAGTGAACATACATCTCAAAATTGCAAGAAAGACAGTGATATCACGAAGTGGATGTGTTCCATCAGTGCAGAAGAGCGGTTTGCAGATATGCGACAATGTGCAGTTTGTCCTACATGGGTTCACGAAGAATGTGTCGGACTCACCGCGGATGATATTGAAGAATTGGTGTGTCCAAATTGCTCACCATAAACTTGGGCCATATTTCCACCCCGCTATTTTTTACTGGGCCATATTAGTCTTAACGTCGGAAATATGGCCCTTGTTGCATGTTTTTAAAAAATAGGTGTTTTTTTCTTTGGTTATGAGTAACTGTACATTAGAATATGTTTTTATTTTACTTATTTGATAATAAACATTAGTAGGAAAAATCAGTTGTTTAAATTATTAAATAATACTCTTATGGGCAATATATTTGAAAGTGGGCCATATTACCCCAATGTATCTTATTAATATCAAAATAATAATGCAAACTAAATAAAATATTTTGGGTTTTTAAAATTTTCAATATTCATTTATAATGATTTATTCCATGTAATGTAATAAAGACATATTTTATTAATTACAAAAGTTTAAAACAAAGGTAGTCACAGTGGCGTAACTTTAAATTGCAGGGGGGGGGCTGCAAGAATTTGCTCAAGGCCCATGACAAATGATGATAATACTATCCAGGAGCGGCTCGTGGGTTTATAAAGTGGGAGGGCGCAGGGCGAGAAGGCATTTGGTGCCACCACGAAAAAGCACGTCGGACACTTAACATTTTGGGGGTGTCACGCCCAATTTTTATCCAAATCAATAAGGTTGGAAAAAGAGAGACTTTCGAAAACGTTCATAAAAATATCGAAGTTTTATGGCAAAAAGGATTATTGTACATATTTTTGTCGGTGATTAGCACTTCGACCTTGCCTTTTCCTAGTTTTTAAAGTGAAATTTAATTCGCCTGTTTTTGTCCAAAATAAATTTCCAATAACTTTTTTATTAAAATCTGGAATTCGTTCGACCATAACACTCTCAATATGTAACATATCTAAAGCATTTAGTCTATCATTCCCCATTGAATTTCTTAACTATGTTTTAATCAACTTCAAAGTTGAAAAGCACCTTTCAGCTTCCGCTGTGGTCATCGGAATTATAGTCACTAGTATTCCCAGTGATTAATGTCTTTGTGAATATTTATTTGTTCTGCATTAGCCTTATTTAAACAAAGCGCAATATTTACATTTCCTAATAACTGCAAACTCACCAGATTGTGTGTCTATTATGGAAACTTGAGGGTTTAGTTGGTGCTTAAAATGCGATACTATTCTTCCACTTTTTCAATGGTAGGTATGTATTATGAGGTTCATAAGTTAAAGTATTATCTTTTAGTTTAGAACTCTTTTGTTGCGCTGGCGATGGCGCCTGGAGCCCCACGAGAGCGAGTTTTCTAAATATATACCATTACAGCACAGCGACGAGCCCCAACGCGCGTTATTAGTCATTTCAATGTATAATCTTCCTCAGCGCATCACCGTAAAATCTAATCGCGAGCAGCGCAAAAAGTCATTCTGTTACGGTACACCAAAGTTTCGAGCTTCGGACCTGCGGTTTTTAAGTCGTTCTAATATTTCACTTCACGCATGGCTCTTCGCTCATTGCGGGAGCGCAATCAAGCAAAACTAGCACAAGGCATGCCCAGAATCAAGAAAAAACAACTTTAAAAAATATTTGCATTTTCTGAATTATCACGTACACATGCTTCAAGCTTCACTTTGGTGCACCTAGACGCGACTGTCGAGTTGAGGTAGACTATTCATTGAAATGACCAATAGCGCGGATTCGAGGCGTGCCGCCGTGCTGTAATAGTATATATTTAGTGAAATCGCCCCACGGGGCCCTCAAAACTACGGGGCCTCCCCGCAACTGCGGGCTCTTAGTTACGCTACTGATTACTCATCACGAAAAGAGCCAGTCGCCGCGCAATGCCGCGCCCGCCTGCGAGGTCCCTCGCGCAAACGAAATATTTATTTATTTTTTTTGCTGACTGACGGGTATTGTCCCACAAGATAGTTGACTGAAAATTTTTTTTATGATTAATACGACATTTTACACCCTTGGAACAATTTTGGAGTTTTGTAAATGAATTGCAGGTAATTTATTTTTTTTACATATATTGGGGCTGGCTGACCAGCTCGGTTCCGCCATTCAACTGACTGACTAACATTTGCATTTGCGACAATTTTATCCAGAAGCGCATTCAATTAAGTGTCTCATCTAGGGTAACTTTCAGATGCTTCACTGTATCACCCTATCTAAGCCATTATGTATCAGGTGATTCTATTTATATTAGTCATTATACACCGCTGCACTGAAGAAATATAGAAACCGAACAAATCCTAGCTCTTTTTATTCCACAAAGAGCCCATTACCCAAGATATATATAGCGTATTGAAAAAAAATACTAATCTTTGTGTCCTTACTTTTCTAAATTGAGGTTGGGAGATCCTGCTAGAATTAGTCTTTTCTTTTTATTCTACACGGCTCTGATGATAGTTTCAATTACACTGAATATAGGACAGGAAAAGAAATAGTCCGATTCTTACGCCCACCATTCCAACGCTATTTAATCATTCTGAGCAAGTTAAGCATTTTTCATTATGCAAAAATAAAGGTACACTTTCGATATTTCATAAAAGGTGGGGTGTGTAGGATTTCGCGTTAATCATTCGAGCATATAGGCACATTAATGGGAAGTTTAAAAGCCACTAGGGGGTTGTTTATAATTATGTCATTAACTATTCACGCGATACGACTACATAAATCATTGCTACTCCCTCTGCCAGATAACGAACTAGAATATTAATCCTCGTTTAAAATTTAGCTGTTATGATGAGTAACTGCTTTTATGTGCAGTGTTTAATTAGAATAAAATGTTTTTAATATAATGTGAAAACTGTAAGGCATAAGAGTTAAGAATTTATTTTATGGTCTGCCCTATTCCTCACCAAATATATCTTCATATTGCCTTTTATGTTTATCTAGTCTAATTTCCTAATTTTCATAATTTCGTCGGGCCTTCGCTACTGTCTAGCGCCTTGGAAATCCACGCGCCGCGCCGCAGGCAAATTATTCCAGATTTATTAAGTTATTTTGGAAGGCCTTGCGCCAACCCATTTTTCTCGAAAAGGTCGTTTGGCTACATAACTGGGTCGAGTTGATAGACATTTTATTGTAATTTTTAATATCTATAATGCCAACCCTGCTTGCCAATAAAATCATAACATTGAGAGAGAAGAGCCAATTTATGCTCGACGTAAGCGTCGAAATCCTTGAATGAGCATAACTTAATTATCTCGATTTTGAGCGTTACGATTTTAATGAGCTCAGCACAGATAATAGATCTTACGAGGGCATATTTTATAGAGGTCATATTGTTATGTTTTGGCAAGAAAATAAGCCGCTATTTCTCTGCGAAGATGTCTCTAAATTAATAGGATTTCTAACAGAAAGACCAAATGTTAAACTATAATTACAGAGCACAAACAACTATCTACAAAATCCTAATTATCCAGGAAATACAAAAGAATTTTTAATACTTTTTTTATGTTGTTATAGTCACTCCATGATGAAATGCAAAAAATATGGGAAAATTATATATTATAGCATTTCTTACCAATAACTTGTGATACTAACCATTTCTTGCTGTGTAAAAATTTGATTTGTCATATGACTACTTTACTAGTGAAATATAATTTTTAACAGGCTCATCATTGAAATCGAGGTGTGTTCAACGTATGTGTATGAATTATTTTCCTTATATTTTGTGCGGATGTTTTATGAAACACTCTGTTTAAAAAGTATATTTTCGTTCAAAAATAATTTAATTTTACAGTTTGAATCCATTATCCCCATCAACATGCTCATGTAAAAATGAATATTTTCTTTTATAAACTTAATAATTATAATAATTATTATTTTTTGAAATAGAATTTGATTGAGTAAAGCAATTAAATTTTTTAGCTTTTTTTAATATCACATAAATTCTGTTTATTCATATTTAATCCATCAGATAAGAGTAAAAGGAATTCTCTTGTTATCTAAAATTCTGGACACCAGCCCTTTCGCTCCGAATATATTTTTAAATTCGGCATTAAATAACGTAATTTGTATTCCCGTCACGTTTGATCTCTGACAATAATCTTGAATACGAAAATAAAGACTGTTTTCCAGCATACATAATAATATTCAAAATACCCTTAAATCCTGTCAGAGTTGATATATTTATTATACGGCTACTAAGCCTTTTATAGGGATTGAAAACGGACATAAAGGATTCCGCAGACCCCGTTCATAATAATATGTTGTAAGGATGGATATTCTAACTAAATTAGCATTGTTCAAGTTTGTTGATATGTCTGGTGCTCTTAAGTTTATTAATTAGCATCACGGCTCATATAAACATAGAGGTTGTAGGAGATAAGAGAAATTTGGCAAAATGTTCTTTAAAAAAATTTAACAATATACTTTATCATTAATTAATGATAAACTAAGATTAAAAATATATGTTGTTTGGAGACTTACGTATGATATCATCGGTAAATTCCAAGCAGTGGATACCAAAGCTTCTGAAAAACAAGTATCGTCCGGTCCAATGAACGCTAAGGCTCCACTGTCTCTCATTTCAGTCATCATCCTAATTGCCTGGGTCGTCGACGACTTGCTGCGGGGAAAACCGGATGTTGATGGGATTCCTATATTTGCCGCTACGTACGTTAGCTTTCTACCAGGTAATAAACCTAAAAAAATAGTAAATCAACCTATTGTCAGTTAAATTTAAAAATAACATTGCCTTGGCAGACACTGTTTTACTTGGATCTAACACTCTAGCATAAAGATTAACGACATAAACGTTCCTCAAGGTGGTGGCATGATCTAGAATTCTCATAATATATCTACTAATGAAAAATATAAAAAATATTTCTTGGATATGAACATGTCGAAAATATATAGTTTCCAGATGATGCACATCGCTCAGAGATATACAATGTAATTCACATGAAATATCTTTCGACTGCTCGTTCGCTGATTTCTCCATTTCGTCTAATACAATTCCCAAAAAACATTAATTGCCACGTCAAATACCTCAGTTTCGGATACATGGGTGAGTTAACAGCCTTATTTGTTATATTGACAGATTCTGTTTCGCATTATGTGCGTCTAGACTAGCGACAAATTACTTTCGGAGTTGACTTATAAGGGGCAGTTAATAATGAAATAAAAATATATATATTTTTAACTGACCACATACTTACTGCGTCAGCTTTTTTGTACAAGTAAATGGAGGAGAAACGTGCTGCGAAAAAAAAGTAATATATCATACGAAATAGAAAATTGATTTAATACAGCAGCGCAATTTGCTAGTTAGCACAAATTTGTGATTAAAACAAGTCTTTTTGATCCATGCTACTG
>JAEQML010073650.1:0-14842 GCA_016904865.1 Pissodes strobi | reverse complement strand
AGCCTTATATTATATGAAAAAACTTAGTCCCAAAATCAACATTGATATATTTCTGACTTGCATGCAATGACTATTTCAATTATGTGAGGTTTGATGGGTGTACTTTGAACTAGCAATTAATTTTTATTAAGACTACATATATATTTTATGGCTCAGAAAGACTTGCATTATTTTTATTTAAATTGGGCTTTTCTATTAATACGTTTTTGTCAAAGCCTATACTTTTTATATACTTTGAAATGCCTTCTGTAGGTGGGTATCGAGATATAAATAAAAATCCTGTACAAGATACATCAAAACTTTGAAAATGACGGTATTATTTATATGTGTATATATAGTGTTTCAGCAAATTTTTTTGTATGCTGTTTTGGTTATTTGGCATGTTATTACATGTGACAAACTGGAGCAATTTGCAAAATGTAATAATATTTAATGGAGGTATTTTTTTCATCCAGAATAATTTGTAAAGTAACATTACTCAAGAGGTTTGAAATAAAAATGAATTTTATTAAGGTGTTGTTTTTTATACTTTATACCTAATCTAACCATACGCAGACGAAGGAGGAAAGATTAGAATAGTATATTATTTTATATGGAGGAAAAGTGATACTTAACAGCCGAACGGAGTGAGGCTGGTAATAGAGAGCAAACCATAAAAAGTAACTTTTCCTCCAAATAAAATATGCTGTTTTTTCTTCAAATGTCGGCAAATTAATTCAAAAACATCTCTTTTAATAAGTGGGTTATTTATTTATTTATTATTTATTTGTTACTTCAATTTCCACAAAGACATATAAAAATGTATGGAACAAGTCAAAGAGAGAAAAGAAAAATCCTAAATTAACCTAAGATCTAAAACAAAAAATCCAAAACAAAATGCAAAATGCAAACAATAAAATATCTCATTCAAATTTATAAAGAAAGTATTCCTCAAAGCTATAGAAGGGGTTACCGACGAGAAGAGCTTTCAGTCTTGATTTAAAAATATTAATCGATGAAATACTTTTGTATTCACTTGGTAGTTTATTAAAAATTCTTAAGCCCATTGAGTATGGCATATTTTTACATATCGCTGCTTCTCGAGAATAGTGACACTATCCAAAAAATAGCATATTTTAGTTTAAATGACAGATCACTCCCAAAAAGCATCTAGTTTATCAGGAATAAGGTCATTTGCAACTATATCAAGGTTTTTCCCAGAGATGACGCTAATGTCGTTATTCTTTAATACCGATTTATATGGCATTTTGTCGCGAACAACGTCCCATCCTTCTGTCGTGACAAAACTTTAAACGTGTGCGCATGTCTCTTGTAAGAATAACGACACATTTAAAAAAGGTACGGAAAATCATTAGAGTTTTATCGTGAATATTGACATAAAGTGTTTTGTGCCAGTTTTCTTGCTAAGGTAAGCATTATATTGTTTTCCATTACAATAAAACAACGTCATGATTCGCAATGTGACACTATTCTTCATATAAGTAAATAATTTAACCCTTAAATATAAATTCAATAGCGACCTTATACAAAATATGTCACTTTTCTTGAAAAACCTTATGCAAATTTGATATTAGATTTCGAATTGTGTCGTTATTCCAGATAATATGTTATGCTAAGAAGAGGATAATTTATTCTGTGACAGTTTTATTTTGTTAATGTGGTCATTGTTCCTCCAATAACCGAAATCTATTTCGTCGCATTTTGAAATGTGCCACTGCTCTTAAGGCGTTTCAAAATTGCTTTATCTTACCTATAGGCATAATTATATATTAAAATGGTAATTCATTTATTAAGTATAGACTTTTACCAAACAAGTTTAAAATAATTTTTAGTCGTAGGATGGGGGACTCTAGAATTCCTGTCATGAAATATCGCGGCGAATCAACCAAAGTACTCCTATATCGAACATTTATAGTAGTCGTAGAAGTAAAAATGCCTACTTCTATGCAATCAACCAAAAAAAATCGCATCTGCAAAGTATGTTTTCGATCGACTTTAGGTATAACAGACCGCTCTACCAGAATGGTACTTTCCAAAACAAAAGAATCGTCAGGTGGCATTCTTTCTTTAGGCTTTCGTGGAAAATTTGGAAACCAAGAAATGCTGGATCATCATATTAAAGATGGAATACGGCAGCAGATTAACGATATTCCGAGAATTGACAGCCATTACTGTAGAGCTGACACCACAAGACATCGGGAAAATAGAAGCTATCCTCTATTTATTTCTGAGTTTAATCTGGCGTTTTTCCAGCCTAAGGCTATCTGCACACGGAGCTTCTCGTCATAGACGCGTATTAGACGCGACGTACCGAAAGCGTACGCATGCGTCTTCGTGTGCGATTGTTGATTTAAATACAAGCGAGCGTACACCAGGCGTACACCTTCCGTAAGTCGCGTCTAATACGCGTCTATGACGAGAAGCTCCGTGTGCAGATAGCCTAAGAAGGACCAGTGTGAGGATTGCACGGTCTTCTTCAATGCTAATGATGAAACCAAGCTGCAACTTTAGTCTGGTTACGATACCCATCGGTCTGAAAAACTTTTGTCTCGACAGGAAAAGGAGAATGACAAGAATGATAAAAATAACTAGTTGCGGTCTATGACCTGCAAGGTGCGTTGCCATGTCCACGGGGAGATGTTTCAAATTATTATTGTGTATTGGGAGAATATTTTACTCTAGTTTCCGACACAAAGAAAAGCGGCTTGATAAATTTGGCTAAAAAAAATACAATTCCCAAATTGTACAACCCTCTTTTTATAATAGTTTGTAATGTTGCACTTTGAAATTTTTATACGATGTTCGTACCTGTTCAACCTGTTGTAATTGGTTATAGTTTCTGCGCCAATTTTCAGTTCCTGTATGCGCAACTTTTAAAACCCTTTAGTTCAAATGTAATGTTAATGTATTTTTAAATCTGTACTATTACATATTAAAATAAACAAAATATTATATGCATATTTCATTTTATTTAAAAATAATAATGCGCTTTATCCAAATTTAAAGTCACTTACGCATGATTTTCTTTTAGGAATAATGACATATTTGGGTAATATTATATTTACAAAATAATAAATCAATATTTATTAAAAAAAGTATATTACTCTATGTATTGCAAATGAGACTTAATTGATTTACCTAAATATAACTGAAATTGTTATAAGAAGACTTAAATGTATTATTGAGATATCAAAGATTAAGTCTTTATAAAAATTATAAATGCGTCTCCTGAAAAAACTCGTTTTTTGGAAAGTGTCACTATTCTCGAGAAGCAGCGATATGTTTAATCTATTGACGGGAATCGTAAAATCAGGTTTGGTTCTTGTATTAAGTCATTACAGTCACTGTGAATAAGAAATTTGTTTTGGTTTTTTAAAATATATAAAGGTACTTCCATGCAGTGGTGTGCAGTGTCAATTAGAAAAAGGTGGGCAATGTAAAGAAAATGAGTAAGCCCGCTGCAGGCGCCGCCGGGGGCCCAAAAACGACCATTTTGAGCCTCCAAAAAATATACGCATACAGCCTCTTCGATTAGAGTTTTGCCAAAACTATGCAAAGAAAATGCGCTGTAAATGGTTAGTGGACTGGTCTTGTTTTCTGAGGCATTTGAAAAATTATTTAAATCAATATACTCAGGTTTACTCCAACATTTCCTTCCTTACCAAAGAGTAAGCATGGCCAACAATACATTTTTTTTTAGGACGACACCCGCAGAGCCACATAATTGTCATCGATTTTTTTAGGATTATTAAAATACCGAGGTTTTCTTTTGTTGCTGCACGATTTTCAAGTCCGGGCTAGGTCTACCAATCTTAATAACATTTTGTTTTTCGGCAAATGTCATACTTGTAAAGAGCTTAGTGCTAATACGTTTTTCCAGACAGTTTACAATGTCGTCGCACTGGCACTCCATAATAAAAAGCACTAAAACTATTCACAAAATCTTTCTAAGCAACAAAACTAAAACACAAAGAAAACAACAACCCCTTGTATAGGTACTACACTAACTAAACTTTCAAAACAAAAATTAAAAGCGCATTCAAATCTCACACAAGAATAGGGCACAGGGAAAAGGGATCTGAAATTATTCTTAATTAGGGCCGGCCAATGCCGCTGTTGTATTAACGGGTTTCAATTTCTTTAAAAAAAAATCATGGCATTATTAGTACCCAAATATTGAAATATTAGTAAGTTTAGGGTAGCCCGTGTACTGTAATTTAAGGGTAAATATTATTAAATAATAAAGCTTTCTTAACCAAACCCTGTAATGATGTAACCGGTAATCGCTTTCTAACTAATCACTAAAGCGTAAAACAAAACAATGTATATCAATATCACAGATTGTAGGAGTAATCTGTGTCAAAATATTAATAGGAGAGCACATTTTGTCCGGCACTTAATGTTTCGCCGCGCGTCGGTCGGTGAACCCATCCGCTTTCTCTCTTTTCTTTTTATGTATCGTTCCATTTGGCTGTCTTTTTTCAAGCACTGCTTTTCGATTGCATAGTGAATTCAGTATTGACGGTCTAAATGCATGCCTTCGATTTGTTATGAGATGCTTTTTAGCGGATTGCTGTCGCTTAGAATGTGATGTTTTTCTATCATATAATTCATATTTTAATAGGCGCTTAAGATAAAGCTTTTTAAATTTGGCTTATACTTATTAGTAAAATTATAATTTATATTATCGGAATTAAAATTAAATGAGAAAATATAAAAAATGTCAAAACTTCAGGGTAGGCAATGCATTTGTGCTTTCATTGTGTGCACGCCACTGCTTCCATGATAAAAATATTAAACACCGTTAAATTGTTTAAATAAATCGCGACAGGATGTTGTATTTGACACACCTAAAATGGATCTGATTATTTTCTTTTGACAAACAAGGACATCTTTAGCAGCTGCTGAAGCGCCCCAGAAACTCACCCTGTATCTTATTCTGGAATCCACATGATCATAATAGATCTTAAGCACAAATCTTAGATTACATAACACACCTTATTTTATTTAGCTTTTTATGAGATTATCACAGTGGCTTCGCCAGTTTAAATGTTCATCCAATGTAATACCCAAAAATTTACCAGTAGCGGCCCTTCCAATTACTCTATCAGATACACTCAAACTTAGATCCAGATTATCTCGGTTTTGATGCGGGTGGAATCTTAGATAATGTGTTTTTTGTGTGTTAAAATGGAGGCAATTTGCTGAGAACCAAACATCAACATTTGCCAGTTCCGTATTACACCTTTGTTGTAATAACAACTTATCTTTATCACATAGAATCATTAATGCATCATCAACAAACAAGGTAAGATTACAATTTTGGATAACACTCTTTAAATCATAAATATATAAGATGAAGAGAATGGTTCCCATTATCGAGCCCTGAGGTACTCCCAGAGATACATTAGTTAGTTCAGAGTTTGCAACATTTATATGATTACCTTTTGCATGATTAAGACTTACATATTGTTTCTATTCGTCAAATATTCCCTGATCCAATTCAATGGTTGGCCCCTTACACCATAATTCTCCAGCTTAAGTAAAGGCACATTGTGAACGACGCAATGAAACGCCCTGCTAAGATCACAAAAAAAACCAGCAGGGCACTCGGCATCCTCTAAATGTTCGTAAATGGCCTCCATGAAATGATGAATAGCATCATTGGTGGAGACACCTGATCGAAAACCAAACTGGTTGCCCACAATAATGTCTTTATGATCCAAATATCCTTGAAACCTATCCAAATAGGCATACTCGCAAGGCTTAGACCGGTATCGGTGAATAGGTACAGGTTGTTGCTATAGTAATACAGCATAAAGCTGTCAGTGGATACTGTCAATAATAATTATTTTTTAAAAATTGTGTCTCCAATTGCGTTTTAATTCCGTATTAATAAGCAGTTATTGAGTAAATTCGATTAAATAATAACCAATTTGTTCCTAAATTAGTGATTTTTAGAAATGCAGTGCACCAATTGAGTGATAAATAAAAATTTTAGTTTAATAAATCTTGAGTTGTTGATGCTTGTTTTGTTGTTTGTTTGTATCCATGTTGCTATGATAACACTTTTCACTCCGGCGCGCGGGAAAGTGAATAGTAAAGCTCCGGCGCGGAGGAAAAATTAGGCTTCGCGGCCGCCTACACAGTCGAGTAATGACGGATTTACTGACGTTTGAAAAAAATTGTTATTTGTTTTACTAGGCAGCAAAGTAGTACATTGACTGCCGCGGCTGATAGTTCATAGCCGAGAGTGGCGAGGCTAGGAATTCAGCTAAGGCAGTCAAGCTACTTTGCTGCCGAATTGAACATATAATTTTTTTCTCCGATTGTTTATAATGATATATGTATATTGTATATTTGCAAATTATTATAATTCCCACAATCTTTTTATTTTTCCTGTAGTGAAAAATTAAAACAAAATTTGATAGAAATCGACATTGTTGGAACGGTTGGTTGTTATGGAAATGTATATGTTCATAATAATTATAGTTGGACGACTTATGTCAAACGTTTTATTCCCATGGAGACTAATCATTTTGCTGCCTAGGCAGCAGAGTACTTACTTTGCTGCCAAGGCAGGAAAAGTAATACTTTGCTGAGTGATATGTGTACAAAATTAATATTTGCTATCAGTCGGAGAAAATAGTTATTTGTTTTACTAGGCAGCAAAGTAGTAGATTGACTGCCGCGGCTGATAGTTCATAGCCGAGCGTAGCGAGGCTAGGAATTCAGCTAAGGCAGTCAATCAACTTTGCTGCCGAGTTGAACATATAATTTTTTCTCCGATTGTTTATAATGATATATGATATGTATATTGTATATTTGCAAATTATTATAATTCCCACAATCTTTTTATTTTTCCTGTAGTGACAAACTAAGACAAATTTGATAGAAATCACAATTGTTGGAACGGTTGGTTGCTATGGAAATGTATATGTCCATAATAATTATAGTTTGACAACTTATGTCAGACGTTTTATTCCCATGGAGACTAATCACTTTGCTGCCTAGGCAGCAAAGTACTTACTTTGCTGCCTGGACAGGAAAAGTAATACTTTGCTGATTGATATGTGTCTGCAAAATTAATATTTGCTGTCAATCGGAGAAATAGTTATTTGTTTTACTAGGCAGCAAAGTAGTAGATTGACTGCCGCGGCTGATAGTTCATAGCCGAGCGTAGCGAGGCTAGGAATTCAGCTAAGGCAGTCAATCTACTTTGCTGCCGAGTTGAACATATAATTTTTTCTCCGATTGTTTATAATGATATATGTATATTGTATATTTGCAAATTCTTACAATTCCCACAATCTTTTTATTTTTCCTGTAGTGATAAATTAAGACAAAATTTGATAGAAACCGCAATTGTTGGAACGGTTGGTTGCTATGGAAATGTATATGTCCATAATAATTATAGTTTGACAACTTATGTCAGACGTTTTATTCCCATGGAGACTAATCACTTTGCTGCCTAGGCAGCAAAGTACTTACTTTGCTGCCTGGACAGAAAAAGTAATACTTTGCTGATTGATATGGGTCTGCAAAATTAATATTTGCTGTCAATCGGAGAAAAAAATATTTTTTTAGTATGCAGGTTTTGATATATCCCCCAAAAGTTAATGAATAACGTGAGAATGACGAAAAAAGGGTTACAGTTAACCTAAACTCACATACGTTCATACTCATAATGTGGTAGTTAAACGTAATGAAACAATATAATCAATGCTAGAAAGCAATGCTATAACCAGATACATTAGACATTCTTTGTCTCTGCTATAACTTGCAACATATACTTTATTTACAAGACTCAAGTAGGCAACACAAAGTTACGTATGATTTTTTTTTAATAAAACTGCTAGTGTTCTAGCCACACCTATATATCTAAATAGTTATAAGTTTAATTAGTTTATAATTTAGTTATTTTCTTATTTAATTCAACTTCATATTTTCCATGCTCAAGCAACATATTATTAGATATGTTCTATATTGTTGTGGAGGATTCATGTTTTAACTTAAAAATTTTTGGATTTTCTCTCCACTATCGTTTTGAATTGGTTTTATAAAGCCTCTTCGGCTCTGGCTTCAGGATGTAAACAGCACAAGTGCTAGTTTAGTGACCCTAACGAAATACCTAGATAACTTGAAAACAAACCTTCAATTTTTCGGTGAACAAATCTATCAACATATTATTTCAATATATCGGGTTGCATATATTCGCGATAATAGTTGTTGGACGTATTTTACTTGAAATCCGAAAATACGCGCGCACGCGTCGCACAAGGCAGTACGAAAAAGGGTGCAATAAATGTACGACAGCCAGCTCGACTCAATATAGAAAAACCTGAAACTGCTTTTTCCGGGAAAGCCTGCACGTATTTTTCGACGTTCTACACGGTGTGTGCTGTAATCGCCGCTGCTGTGATACGTAACTGAAGGCACCTATGGTAACTTAGCTCCAACAACCCGTACGATCTCTTCAAGGATTTCAATTCTATCTTTGGGTACGTTCTTTGTGGAAAAGTCATTGTGCCCTCAGTTTCACCTACTCAAGTCAATTCGTTATTCGCATCTCCAGAATATTCTCTTGATGTTACTTTGAAAAACTTTTGGGCATTAGAGGAGGTTCCGAATGCAACTCAGATTGCTTCTGAGGATGCATTGTGCGAACAATCTTACGTTGAAGGTTATTCTCGAAGTGACAATGGCCGCTACACCGTAGCTTTACCTTTCAAAGACTCTTGACCTTTGTTAGGTGACTCTCGAAATACGGCGCTTCGCCGATTCTATTCCCTGGAGCGCAGGTTACACCAAGATCCTATTCTATATAAAGCATATTGTGATTTCATGCCTTTCTACTCTGCCAGATAATCCATCGAAGGCATATTACATTCCTCATCATGGAGTTTTCAACTCGAATAGTATTAACCCTAAACTTCGTGTGGTATTTGATAGTAGCAGTAAAAGTACCAATGGAAGTTCTCTCAATAATTGTCTTCTTAGTGGTCCTAAATTGCAAAAAGACATATTTTCAATTTTGTTAAAATTCCGACTTCATTATGTCGTCTTCACCGCTGATATCCGTCAGATGTATAGGCAAATTCTGGTCCAGCCTTATCATCAAGACTATCAGCGGATTCTATGGCGATTTCCTAAAAATAGCCCTATTCAAGATTACACTCTTTGCACTGTAATATACGGCTTGAGTTGTTCGCCATACCTTGCCTTGCGCACTATAGTTCAGACGATGTGGTTAGTGGTTGTTCTTCTTTATCTGAGGCTCAAACCCTCAAAGACGAGCTCATTTCTATGCTAAAGAAAGGTGGATTCGAACTCCGAAAATGGGCTAGTAATCGTAGAGAGCTTCTAAGTACGATTCCTGAATCTGATCAGCAACAGCAACCACAGGAATTCGATAATCATGAAATATCAGCTATTAAAGTTCTGGGTCTTCAATGGATACCTAATCTAGATGTATTTTCCTACTCTGTCGCGATCAAGAATGATTGTTGCACCAAGCGATCAATTCTTTCAGAAATGGCGCGTATTTTTGATCCTCTCGGGTGTCTCCCTACACTCACGTTTTTTACAAAATTTCTAATCCCACACTTATGGAGTCTGGGTCTTGAATGGGATCAAGAACCTCCAGAAGATGTTTTGAATAAATGGTCTCAATACAACTCATAACTTTCTTTGTTAAGTAACCTTCATGTTCCTCGTTGTATAATACCAAGAAACGAATGCAAGTTTGAACTGCACGGCTTCTCCCATAGTTCTGAGCGTGGATATGCCGCTGTTATATATTTGCGCTGTGAAACGTCCACTGGTGAAATAAAGGTTTCCTTTGTTTGTGCTAAGTCGAAGGTAGTAGCTCCACTTAAACGTATTTCTTTACCTCGTTTGGAACTTTGCGGTGCTGTTCTGCTGTCAAACCTCATGTATGTCGTTTCAACTACATATTCCAATCTTTCGTTCCTGTCGTATATTTGCTTGGACTGATTCTAGTGTTGTCCTTGTATGGTTACGAAATTCCACATTTGTGGAAAACTTTCGTGTCCAATCGAGTCAGTTATATCCATGATCAAATTGTGTCGTTTCATGTAGGATCAGCGGACAATTCTGCCGAATGTGCTTCTCGTAATAAAATTATATTACAAAAGTGGAGAGAACAAACACAAAGAACATTTTTTGAGAGTTTCCAGAGACACATTTCAGTAGATACAATTCTCAGAATTAAGACCCTATTTGAAGAAAGCAAGACATTGAAAGATAAGCCAAGAAAGATGAAAAGACAGACTAGAAGGAATCGAGCCATTGTTCAATATTTTACTATAAATCCGCAGAGTTCTATTCCTCAAGCGGTACGAGAAGTAAGGTATGGTTCAGGACTCCGGAGAATAAGCTATGGAACAGTTCACTGTACTTTAAAAAAATGTGGTCTAAAACCATATTGCATCCTTCCCGTTCAATACTTAACACAACATCAAAAAGAACTTCGATTTCGATTTGTTGCTTCAATGCTGATGAGAGAGCAAGACAAAGATTATAATACAACATCGAGGGTGTACAATCGGAAAAATACAAGATACTGAGCAGCAGTTAACCCTCATAGATATGAAATGATAAAGTTTCAAGGTAGGAGCTCACTTAATGTTTAGTGTGGGATGTTAGAAAATCGAATCATTGGACCACTATTTTATCGTGGCTCTTTAACAGGCCAAAGATTGGGGGTATCTTCAAAACGATATCGAGGATTTCTTGGAAAGATTGTCATTGCAAGTCTACAACAATATCATTTGGCAGCAGGACGGTGCTCCGTTCGAGAAGTGGTAACATTCTTAAATGAGCATTACAATCAGTGGATTGGCCGTAACGGAACAATTCATTGGCCACCAAATAGCCCCGATATCACTCCAATGACAATGGATACATTTTTACGGGGTCATTTAAAAAATGTAGTTTATCAACGACCGAACAGAAGTCTCGAGATATTCAGCAAAAAATTAGAAATGAAATTAATCGACTTAACCAGGACCAAAATATTGTAAGAGATTTCTTGGTGAGACTGAAAAGGGGGCATCGGCCGTGTTTTGAAAATAATGGAGGACACATCGAACAATTATATTATTGAGATTAAAGTTATTAAGTTAGTTTATAGTTTTTTCTAATATGCCATACTGTTTTTATACGTAAACAATAATAGATTTGCAAAAAATTACCATTATTTGTAACTAATTCGTGAAAAATATAGTATGGAAATTTGAAAGTTTATTATTTGGTCTGAGTGACGGCCGCTTTAAAGCAGGTTAAAGGTTGAACAGGTGAAACGGGTATCCATCTATCAGGTATAATCTTACGGTAGACGAACATTTTCCGAATTTAAAACTGAAGAAAAAAGGCGTTTTTGAATTAAAAATCCATCAATTTAGATCAAAATTTATATGAGAAATCGAATAAGCACATTAAAAATATGGCATCCCATTTAAAAATATATATAAAGTCGCGACATGTCCAAATTAAAAAAAAAAATGTAGTGTTTGGCACCATAACATTCAGCTTAAAAATCATCTCTATCATTTAAGCTTTGTTAAGGTGCAAAACACGATACTATAATTGATTAATCAGTGGTAAAACATCGCAGTAAAATGCAAAATGCGATATTCCTATCAGGACTTCAGATTCAAAATGCGACAAGTCCCATTCGACCAATGATAAAATAGAAGTCAAACACGTGATGTTTATTTCGCGCCAACGATGTTATAGAATCAGCCATTATGCATTACTCATTAGTATTGTAGTGTTTGTTATTGTGAAACAAGCATCGCAGGCGACTGTCAGGAAAAAGTGTTAGCATGTACGCTTTTATTATCGTAGGCCTCAGGCTGTGGGATCACCACTGGTTGAATGCAATGTGCAACAAGTCACATCGTTTAGTTGCAAAACCAGACATGTCCAAATCTTTTTTGCTTTTTTCTTAAAATTTTTTAATCTGAATTTTACAAATAAAATTAAATTAAATTTTTTTCACGATTAAAAATTGTCCAAAAAAATATAAACTAGAAATAAAGCCAGACATTTTTCTTTAATTGTGTTTTTTCAATTTTCTCAAAACAATATCACTTGGAGATGTTTTGCATCTATACGCCTCATGTCCGAATTCGCGGGAGAAAATTACATAAGATGGCTATTTCAGTTTTTTTTTTATAAAAGTACAGGGAAAGTAAAAAATCGCCTAGTGTAGTCCTCGTTGGATAACCCTGTACTTGTCAAGTTATAAGAGTAACGCACATAATTTTTTTTTTAATAAAAAATATTGATCGGTAGTTTTAGCAATTTTAACAACGGGAATTAAGATTAGATCAACAACTAGGATATTTTTAAGGAGGGCACATTATGAATGCATATGACCACTTTCATACAAACAAACTTTTGTAGTTGTATCTATTTACATTAGACAATGCATTCATAGGTGAAGGTTTTAAAATTAACACTTGTTTGCTTTCGTAATAACGTGGCATTTTTGAAATAAAATTGACCAGTCGGATAACGTCAGAAAGAAAGTGACGTAACGCACGGTAAAAAAATCTTCACCTTTACCAAATTACATTTCAATGTCTCGTCGCGTCGGTTAGTTTCCAGTTGTAACTACGGGTACTAGCCAAGACTTTCTCGCCACTTAATATTGTGAAACCCGGCCTAGAATAAGAGCTGGATAACAGCAGAAACATGGAGAGAATAAATAAAAAGACTATGTAAGACAAAAATGTATCTTAGCTTAAGAATTACAAAAATAAAACATTACCTAGTATCATAACTTTAGTACTTAAGCTTACAACTATTGTTAGTGCTTCTTAATACTATACGATCTGCCATTTGGGTTCATTATGGGAGTCCTGCATGGTGATTCAAGACACCATTCATACCAAACTTTGTCTGCACTTTCTGCACGCCAAAATGAGACTCTTATCACGTCTCCTGCTTTTAACTGTAGTGGTGTGGCGAGAGGAAATACAATAGGGAACCAGGAAACCTAAAAATTATTAAAGTTGGTTTCAAGTTTGTGGAGTTTGTGGAATTCCAAAATTTCCAAACCTTGAACACGCGAAGGAAGAATGCTCTTGCAGCGATTTTGTTAAACATTTTAAATTAATATATCAGCTCCCGGTGGTCTAGATATGAGATTACAAGCTACATATATAAAATTAACCCAAACTACAGGATTTGCATGGTTTTTTAGCCTCAATGTAAGAAACTACAAAACTACACTTCGATCTCTTTAACTGAAGTCATAACAGTTTTAAACAAAATATATCAAATTTGAGAACTATAAGTTTTAAAATGATATTTAGGAGTCTGCTCTATATTGCATTTAACCTAAAGAGAAAATAAAACAGTACATTCTAGGACCTCCTTGTCTGTCAACGTACAAGGTACTAAAATATAAATCTTTGCCAAAAACCTACCATATTAGGTGTATGAGTCTTGGGATTTGTAGACAATGTTACATTGCCGTGAAGCACAGTCTCAAAGAAACCTGCAAATCCGGTCAGCACTGAAGCTTTGGATATTGGAGGGAACCTAACGGATTTGTGTCTAGTGTTGTCCGGTGGTCGACCGTCTTCGGGAAAATTCGGGTGGTCGAAGACAAACAGTGGCTCGGAAGGTGCTAACTGACAGTAGTTAGCTAAGTGTACCTAAAAATTGTTTGTTGCATAATCAACAAAGTAACTACAAGGTATGTTTAAGACATGAGATTTTGTTCTAATGCTTAAATTTATACAATGTTAGTGTTCAAGTAAGACTTTACTTCTATGGTAATCTCACTAATTTACTTCAAGAGGCGGAAGTAAAGTTTCTCTCTGTGTAAAAAAAATGCTTCTTGATGACAAAGGTTTACCCGGGTGTAATTTTTATATTCTCTTTTTGCTAACAGCATTCTTATTATTTTTTTAAAATAAACAAATTTCTTCACATCTTTCGGTCGTCAGTGTAAATCATTTTATGTACATCAACTTGATAGGAAATTATCATTATTTGACAATAGTTTATTTGTTTATTTACATTATTTGTGTCCTAGATTCTTGGCTAATGCAATATATTATTTTATAATAGGGAAAAACTGATTATTGGCTTTAATACTATAAATATATCCAAAACTATTGAAACAAATATGGATAAATTATATATATGTATTCGAAAAGGAGATTTTAAGCGCTATGAACCTGTCACATAATGTACAGGAAGTTCCATTTAAAAATCGTAAATTTGGTTCACCAGATGTTTGTGGTTCACTCCATATACATGCAACAACTATTTTTCTTTATGGTTTAAAATAAACCCTATAACTCTTGTATTGAAAGTTTTTTTTTCACCTCAAATAATAATGCCAGGAGAAGCCGTTTAATTATGAGGAAAGACCCGGTACATCTCTAGAGGTTGCTCCAAATGAGTAACTGTCTTCTAAAATTGAATAATATGTGAAAACTCTTTAAAAAATTGTCATTTTTCAACTCGACCAGCAAACAGTATTAGAGGTTGTTTTGTTGTGTAAAGTTAGCAGGCACTAAATATATAAGGAGCGCCATACATTTTCAGTTTAACTAATATAAAACGGATATTTTGACTGAATTTGCAATGCAATCTGTGTGCATAATAAATATCATCAAGGGCCCTTTTTAAAGTTTAGGAAGAAACTGCGTGGGTTGTTTCGACATGTATGATCTATGTTTGCTTTTTCGTTTCTGTTTAAAGATCTACCTACTTTTAAAATTTGTTTTACACATTTTTCTTACTTATCATGACCAACGTAAGTAATCTCTTTTGTAGTTACTGAAACTTACCCTAG
>JAEQML010073649.1:0-14843 GCA_016904865.1 Pissodes strobi | reverse complement strand
TAATCCAAAAATACAATAAAAAAGTGTTCCATTTAAAATAACAAAATCGAGGGACACTTCGGTGCAACTGAGAAGTCGCCATTATTTTAGAAATAAGTAATCATATCGTGAAACGCTCGCATATGAATTTGCATAATTTAATTCTAAATACTTTTTCGTAAACGGCCCATCATGTACCAAACTCCCTACAAAACAAAATTGCGACGTTATAAGGCTGTAATTTGAGGGAGGTTTATGTTTTTTCAAAATCCTGTTAAAAGCTGCAATTAAACTCGTCTGTTCGGTCTATGCATACATAAAAAGAACATTTATAAGAGGATAAAATAACATTTGAATAAGCTTAGACGAATGTACTGTAAAAAGCGTAAATATAAGTACTATAAAAAGATCTCTTGAAACATTTCTAGATATATAAAAAGAACAACAATAAGAGGTTATAATTACATAAAAAAAGGTTCATCCGTTATATTGTGCAAGGATTGCAAAACATTAATATAAAGACTATAAAAGGTTATTGTGGAACGTTTCTGAGAAGTACCTTAAATGGTAGGTATGTGGCGGACATTCGGATATTGAGGAGACCTTGTAGAGACCTTTAAATAACATTACACCATCCCAATTAATATGAACTTATAACGTACTTGAGATGTTTTTGTGCTAGCTGGATCACGCTCTCTGATTGGCTGGATGGTTTCCGCAGCATTTTAAAAAGACGTGGACGCACTTTACTGTTTTCAGTGTTCATATTAAGCGTTTAATAGTAATCATATAACTAAATACTTGACCTTAAATTCCAGTGCAAATAGGAAAAATTAGTCATGCCCAACCAGCGAGAAGCGTCTGTTCGCCGGTAATAAATCTAACCACTCACAGAGCATCATTCGTGATGGGTCTGTAACGCGGAGGCAAACTAAATACGCGAACCGATTTCACCTAAATAAAAGATACCCTTTATGTCGTAAATTTTAAATGTGACATAGGTATTTTCCAAACAACCCATATCGAGATATAGGTAAAATTCTACATTTGTACAACTCCAACCCCCTGTATAATGTTAAACTCTAGGTGTATTCATGGCGACTTTTAAGTTTTTGCACAATGATGTTGTGAAAGTGTATAAACAAAAAAAAATAGCTTCTGGGTTAGGTGTCTTTATTGTCTAAACTATTGGCCATAATTGGTCCAATAATCATATTAGGAGATCGGTGATTTTACCACTGTGTAATATATCCATTTTGCTTCAGAACTGCTTGAATTGGCTTTGGCATAAAGTCTACCAACTTCTTACTATCTTCACCAGTAAAATAGTTCCAAATTTGAGTCAGCCTCTCTTTTAATTCAGGAACTGTTCTAGCTGGTGTAGTGTGTTTTATTATTTACTTTATTGTTTTGTGCGTGTCTAATGTAGAACATTAGACACATTAATAATTTTACCATTTTTTTTAATGTACCTAATTAAGATAATAATAGTTGGATTCGATAGATATTTCATTTGTTAACCAAATAAAATAAAATATTGACTTGGCCAAATTATATGGTTCTGGACTTGTAGAGTTTTTCATTGAATAGCTATTACTTTTTTTATTTTTTAATACAGACAATGTGAATAGCAGTACAGACCCAATACCTTCCACTTCGAACACCTTCCTCAACAAACAAAAGACCTGCGCCTGTCTACTGCTACGAGAAGTAAAATTTTAAAGAACATTGGAAACTTGACTAGACCAAAGACATTTTTTATATGTCTTTGGACTAGACAGTATTTAACTCCTCGAAAACAACCCCTTGAGATGATAATAATGAGCTTTGCCAATTATTTTTATTTGTGACATTAAAGCCATTTTTGAGTTTGAAAGAAGACCATCTCGGGAAAGTCAAGTCCCTTTGTAAGAAAATGCTTTATGACATGTGACATGCGAGCTCTTCCTAATCTGGCAGACTCCAATGTTGTTTACCTTCTTTCAAGACATTACGCTGTCACAAATCCGAAGGTCCAAGGCAAAAAGCAGCAAAGACGTGGACCTTAGATGATAAGCTCCTAGTCTTATGCATTTTGAAGAGGAGTCCCAGATGCTACGCGTTACTTGCACCCCCCTCACAAGAGAACCTTGTTGGCCCTTCTGGAAAAAGTTCCATTTGATCGAATCCGCATCTCTTCAAGCAACTTGATGAATAGCTGATAGAAGGTATTGATAGAAGCTGTGCTCCCTTTTTGATGAAATTGATATTCAGGAGAATGTTCTGTACAGAATCACTGGATTTTAAGATTTTGATTGGAGAATTTAATGTGACAACTCAAAAATTGCAAACAAAGCACTAGTGTTTATGCTAGTCGGATTAATACGAAATTGGATGCAACCAAAAGCTTTCTATTTTAATTACAAGGACTGCAATTCAACCAGATTACAGCAATGCATTTTTGAGGTTTTACATGCTGTCAAAATGTATATAAGAATGGGTGTTGTGGCTACAGTATGTGACAAGATATTTAACAATGTAAACGCCCTGAAAGAGTTGGGTGTAACCATAGACACCTTTGTTGTGTTTAAGGAGCGCAGAGTTTATTCTAGGTACGACCCTCCGCATTTACTAAAATGGACATTCAATTTATTCATGAAGCATAATGTTCACCTGCCTTGCTTAGTTGGAAATGATGAAAGTAACACAGTCTTGGAAGCCAAATTCGGAGATATACGAACAGCTTTTGATACTGATAAAAGCAATCCGTATCTGTTCAGAACAATGCACGAAATCAAGAAGACTCACATGCAAACTGTAATGAGATATGCTATGAAAGTTTGTATAAGTATATAGCTGCTAGCTGCACAAGTTTTGAGTCACACGGCTGGAGCCTTTTCGTACTCGCTCATTAGTCTAGGTAATCATTTTCATTTATCTCTTCCACAATAGTTTGCTAAAATTATTATTTTATGACAAATTTTCTATAATTAGAGTTCAATGAGACAAATTGAAAGAAAATTCGTATTGTGCAAACCTTGCCATCTAAGATTAAGAAAAAGTTATTATAGTTCTATTATTCAACTCATGCATTGTATAAAGATTGTTATAATCAAAATCGATGTTCATTACAGGAGGACTGGAACAAAGAGCGGTCGCTCCTGCAACATTTGTGAAGTCTGTGGATATCTTCTTTGACAGCTTCAATGGCAAATAATCTCCATTGTGCCCGAGGCAGTTCAAAATACCAACAGTTTGACTTTAAAAAAACTGCTCTCAAAAACAATCCATACCGCTTTCTAAAAATGTATAAATGATTTCCTCGAATGCCATTCAATAGGTGCCACAATCTGCTGGAAAAATTGTTTGGGTCAATTCTTTATGGTTGTGGTAATATCAATCCAAATGTCAAACAATTTAATGGGAGTCTGAAAACCCAAATTTTTTACGTTTTGACCAGTCAAAATTTTCGCAGCAACGAACTGCGAAAACGATGACCACATAATGATATCAACTTTGAAATCATTCCTGAATGCTTCCGAGGGCCAAGGAGATTTGGCGGAACAACATAATATCATGAAAGTGTCTCAAGGAAAACAAGAAGTGTCGGAAGAAGTTCCGCAATTATCTGCTGGTATTTCATCACATATTTCTACTGGTAGTGTTAATATATTATCAGTAGCATATGTTACGGGGTTCATAATTAAATCTATTATAAAACAGCGAAATTGTGAACTGTGCAAGTAGCTTTTAATTTCAAATGATTTGAAAATTCATAATATATATATTTCTAATAAAAAATCGCTGGATGGTAACAATGTTCTAGTATATCCCTCTGAAATATTCACATCTGCTGTTGGAAATGGTGCGACTATTTTAGAGGAAGATCTAGAACAATGTGCTTCTCAAAAAAACATAAAGCTAAAGGTTGAAACCCATCTGAGAATCGGAATCAATTATGATTGGCTAATATGTAATGAGCATAATAAGAATACTTCTTGTAACTCTTAAATCCATTTGTCGAATTTCTATACCTTGGTGGTGTAAGAGAAGAAAAGAAATAATTAAAGAGGAGAGAAAAGGTCTGTCACAAGAAAAAGTTTTAACATATTTGATGTAAATTATAATTAATTATTAAAAGACTTGGTTTATAGGCAAGGTCTTTGTCCATGGGCGCCTGCAAGGGGGCAGCCCCCCCACCCTCCCGGAATATTAAAATAACGCTTAGTACAAAACTACATTTTAAATTCATTGAAACATGCATAGGTACCTGAAAAAAGAGAAACGGATAATCCGAATCCAGTATTTTCTGAAATTTTTAATAATTGCCAGGAATACCGAAATATATTTGACATAGAACTTAAAACACCTAGGATAACGCAGCGTCAAATTATGAGATCAAATGCCCAAGCAGATTCACAGGAAGCATATTTTAGAATAGGTATATATTTTTATTCCGTATTTAGATTCCCTAATTAGCTCAATAACTTCAAGATTTGGCGAAGATACTACTGCTTTTTCGTCAGTAAACTTGAATCCATCTTATATTTTAAATCTAAACACGGACGTCATTAAAAATTTAGTTGAACAGTACCATTTCGAAAATTTTGAGGCAGAATACTCTACGTGGAATGATATGTGGAAAAATAAGAACGCTTCTGATGATATAGATTTTTTCACACTGCTCACTGAAGAATGTCAGTTTTTTCCCGCAATTGCTAACGCAATAAAAGTTTTCCCTACCACCTACGACGTGTTCAATTGAACGTTCCTTTAGTACAATACGAAGAGTCGAAATCTGGTTAAGGTCAACGCTTAGCTTGCTTATGCTTACTTAGTGTACAGGGTGTTCCAAGGAGGACTGAACAGGGGCTTATTTTTTACCTTCCCTGTATTTTTAAAATAAACGAAAATACCCATCCGATCAGGGCCGTTCTTAGGGGTGTGCAGGTTGTACAGGCACAAAGGCGGCGAACCTTAGGGGAGGCCGCAGGT
Source organism: Pissodes strobi (assembly GCA_016904865.1). Lineage (NCBI taxonomy): Eukaryota > Metazoa > Arthropoda > Insecta > Coleoptera > Curculionidae > Pissodes > Pissodes strobi. The sequence continues at coordinate 9,890 of JAEQML010073649.1, read as the reverse complement.
CGCCAGTGGAACCAATAAAATGCTAAATGTATTTAACTGGTTCTACTTTTTGAATATAAAAAATATGCAAAACTTAATTTCATACTTAAGACATTCCACAGAAGCAAAGTTTAAAACTTAAAACCCTCTATAGTATTCGTAATATTCAAATTGCAGACAATTAGTTTTTTATGCTTCAATATAATAAAAATAGATTTATTGTATATTTTTGGTTGTCGAACTCACAAAAAACGCCGTCTCTACTCTCGTCAAAGAAAAAAAAATTCGCAAGGAAGTCCCACGGCCCGGCCCGCGCGGTATTTTGTATTTTGTGAAGCAAATTTTTTACCTTTTTAATCCATTCATAACTTGTAAAATAGCAGAAGCGGAATAAACTGTGACCACAGAAGTGTTTAGCTTTCTTTTTACAAAATGCTGATAAGAATGACTAAACTCTTCTTCATGGTTAAATTTCTTATAATAATAAGATAAACGTTTGATACATCAATTCAAGCCACCATATTGCCTACTGCTTTACTAATTCAATGTTTCCTTGATTTTCAATAACGACTACTTTCTTTCATCATTATACTTCTTTCAAGCTTCACCAAGAAAAGCTTTTTCGTAACGAAAATACAATTTGATTCCATATAACTTGTAAAGGATACTATTTTAAATACTAAGTACTAAGGCAATTAAACATGTGTGGTTCCCATAAAAGTGGATGATTATTCTTTGACTAAAGAATACTTATTTTGCCTATGTTGGGAGTTTTACTGCTAACTGGTTTCCCAGTGTTTTTATTGAAAATACATCTTAACTTCTATTAGCAACATTCTAGATTTCGAAATTCACTAGATAAATAAATAATCTTCAGTAATCTTTCATTATTATTATTATTATTTTTCCTTTTTTGGTTTTATAATACTTTTATTAACTTTCCGAACAGTCTTTTGTTTTTTTTTTCTTATTTTGTTTTATAATACTTTTATTAACTTTCCGAAAATTTTTTTACATTTTCATCAATTTTTCCCATTGTTCAATTTCTTTATAATGCATTTTTTCGTCCCATATTTGCCATCCCCAACCTTGTAGCTGGACTCCTTCGAAAACGGCGTTTCTCTAACTTTTTTAACTATTATTATTTTCTCATTTTTTACTAACTTTCCGAATAATTTTTTACGTTTTCTTCAATTTTTTTCCATTTTTTCGATAATTTTTGGGTATCCAAGGAGGTTGCAGAAATATCGGCAAAAAACGTTTTTTCCTAAAAATCCCTCCTTAAATTAGAGCCCCGGTCCCCCCCAGATGGTCAAGGGTAGTCCCCGTATGAGGTGCACTTACCATAAAAAATTCGACCCCGTCGCTCTTCCCGTTCTCTCGAAATTAATTATTTTTTTTTCTTCTCCCCCACGTCTGGCCGAACGGCGGTGGGGGGGGGGGGGGGGGAAATGCTTAATTAAAGGGGCGTTTCACTTTGATAAGCATTTTTTCTGACTTTACCCTGGCTAAAGAAATTTCACATCAAAATATTTTTGTTAAAAAAAAATACTTTTTTAAAATTTAGGGGCGGCATTTTTATGCTTGCACAAAGGCGGCAGAGGTCCTAAGAACGACCCTGCATCCGATGTATTTTTTTCTGCTGAATTCAAAAATTGAACCAAAAAAAACATTTGAACCAAAAACAAAAGACTTACGCCATGGATGAACTGTTTTTAAATGGATATATCACTACAATTTTGGACTCTCTAGAGAAATCTAAACATATTTCGTATATAATATCCTATACCTATCTTTAGCTCTTTACGAAATATTGACAGTTGAAAGTCGGGCATTTTGACACTTTGACAGGCTCTAAAATCTAAGCTGCACGGTTTGCACATTCCTATCTTAGATTTGAATAAGCTATCGAATGACAGAAACGTCGAATTTAACCGCGGATAAAATTAACCGGAACTTTTAAACCTCCGGTTAAATTCAAAGTTACTGTCATTCGATAGCTTATTCAAACCTAAGATAGGAATGAGCAAACCGTTTTCTTTGATCCCGTGCAGTTTGGATTTTACAGCCTGTCAAAGTGTCAAAATGCCCGACTTTCAACTGTCAATATTTCGTAAACAGCTAAAGATAGTACAACTGAGCTTTATCCACAATACCGAAACATAATTTTTGCACTCGACGCGCGTTTCACTAACCACCACGCGAAACGCGCGTCGACTGCAAAAATTCTGTTTCCGTATTCGGGATAAAGCTCAGTTTTAGTGCATGTTGCTGAACGTTCCAAACCCCAACATAGCTAAAGATAGCTATAGGATATTATATACGAAATGTGTTTAGATTTCTCTAGAGAGTCCAAAATTCTAGTGATATACAGGGTGTTCCATTTAAAAAACAGTTCGTCCAAGGCGTAAGTATTTTGTTTTTGGTTCAAATGTTTTTTTTGTTCAAGTTTTGAATTTAGCAGAAAAAAATACATCGAATGGCTATTTTGGTTTATTTTAAAAATACAGGGAAGGTCAAAAATAAGCCACGGTTCAGTGCTCGTTGGACCACCCTGTACAGGGTTATCCAACGAGGACTAGACAAGGCAATTTTTTTACTTTCCCTGTACTTTTATAAAAAAAATATTAAATAGCCATCTTATGTAATTTTCTCCCGTGAATTCGGATATGTTCAGCAAAAAACAATTGAACATCAAATAAAAGTGCTAGGAGTCACTTTGATATTTTTTTAAATGGAATACCCTGTATATTATTACATTTTTGGACTCTCTAGAAAAATCTAAGCACATTTTGTGTATAATATCCTATACCTATCTTTTGCTGTTTACCAAATATTGACAGTTGAAAGTCGGGTATTTTGACACTTTGACAGGCTCTAAAATCTAAACCGTACAAAATCAAAGAAAACGGTTTGCACATTCCTATCTTAAGTTTTCATTAACTATCGAATGACAGTATCTTCGAATTTAACCTTCGGATAAAATTAATCGGAACTTTTAAACCTCCGGTTAAATTCAAAGTTACTATCATTCGATAGCTTATGAAAACCCAAGATAGGAATGTGTAAACCGTTTTCTTTGATCTAGTGTGGTTTAGATTTTAGAGCCTGTCAAAGTGTCAAAATGCCCGACTTTCAACTGTCAATATTTGGTAAACAGCAAACAGATATAGGATATTATACACAAAATGTGTTTGGATTTTTCTAGAGTCCAAATATGTAGTAATATACAGGGTGTTTAATTTAAAAATATATCAAAGTGACCCCTAGCACTTTTATTTGATGTTCAATTGTTTTTTGCTGAACATATTCGAATTCGTGGGAGAAAATTACATAAGATAGCTACTTCAGTTAAAAGTACAGGGAATGTCAAAAAATCGCCTTGTCTAGTCCTCGTTGGATAACCCTGTATATATATATAAGAAGAAAGTTGAAAGCGATAAAATTCAATTTATCGAGACAGTACTCTATAAATTTGGTCAAGACCGAAGACGGTTAAAAATTTTTTTTTTCTTAGATAAGAATTTAAAATTTTGTACAGTTATTTTCTATGTTTTTTAAGATGTAGGATCTTTTTATGATTTTTTTATGGTCTGGTCACATTTGCAGGTGTACAATTCTATATTATTTTTAAGATGAGGAAGATTTTATCAGTTTCTTGTTTTAAGTTAATATTTATTTTGCATTCAAATTTTGAAATAACTAGCTACACGTTATTTTCGTTGACCCCCCCTGAAATTTGGTCTGCCGGCGCCCATGTCTTTATTTACATTTCTCATTAAGTTGAACTTGTGCAACTTTCGATTCTTATTGCTTTAATTTGTTGAAGAAAGATTTACTCAGAAATAATAATCGAAAGTAGCATTAGGGCAATTTAATTAAATTTCTGTCAAATCCACTTAATCAATAATTGAAAGCCTTGCACAACTAATAATGATAATCAATATTTATGTTTATATTAAACTTAATGCATCGGAAGGAAGAATCATAGTTTGGCAATTCAGTTTTACAACGTTATTTATTTTAATGATATTGATTAGCATTGTCTGTAAGAAAAATATATATCATAACCAATTAATTAAAGCTTCAAATTTTAAAGAAATAAGAAATAAAAATATGGTTAATTTGAAATTGGCGGGCAAATGACAGCCTCCGTCTCGTGCACTATCTGCATTTAATTTCCTTGGAGACAGAAAGATCAGTTTCCATTTAATACTTTGGCAGGTCCTTCAACATCTAAATCAAAACACAGAACAAGGATCAGTGCCATCGGAGAGACTATTTTCCAAATGAAAATATGTCTTGAATGAGAGAACAAGCGGATTAGCATCTTAAGAAATTAAACGAAATGTTACTACTTCTTAACGCTGCTAAAACCGAGTTTTATCCACAATACCAAAACAGATGTTATTGCATTCGACGCGCGTTTCGCTACCCATTTTAGCATCGTCAGGAGATTATTAAAACAGTTTTCCATTGAAAAACAACTGTTGCTTTGCAAATAAAAGTATATTTAATGCCTTTTTGTAATTAATTTCACGTATGGCCGTCTGCTCGCTGCGGGGGCGCAACCAACAGGAACTGACACAACGCATGCCCAAAATACAAAAAAAAAACTTTAATAACGCAAATTAACCAGATCTAATTAAAACAGCTAAAGGCGACCCAATCGCACTACCATAGGAGGGAATGTAAATATGCCTACCGATACCAGCAGTCGTGGCTCCTACCAAGCAGAATCGACTGCAGCTAGGATTAAAAAGCACAGCCGTCGCCTTAGGGGCACCCCCCGGCTGATCCCCTACTTAGGGAAGCAATGTTGTCAACCTGTCACAATTTATGAAATTTAAATATTTAAAGTATTATTTTTTACAGAACAATAGCAGTATCACATGAAACTCACATGTTAATAACAGAACCTTAACAAGGCCCTTTTACAGGAGACGATAAAGGACAGCAGATAAAAAGAAATAACAATCTTGTAAAATACATGACAAATAGTCAGTTTAACTATGCCTTCTTATGTAACTAATCACTCATGAGTGCAAATTATCACAAAATATTAAACTATACTTATTTGAGTTCCTGTAAGTCCGATACTTGCCTTGTTGTTTCGTCAGTAAGTTACTACATGCATTATGTTTGTAAAATGTAAAAAAATCGGGTTAAGGTTGCATTTATAACGGATATCCCCCTCCAAAATTGAGTCTTCTAGGTAAGGAATGGCTGATTTATATGTTTTGTTAATAATTAAGAAGTAGGAAGGTATCAAAATTGTTGACTGCATGCTTATGTACCAAGTACTTAATTGCAAATTTTTTTTAAATGTTTTGAAAGTTGACTAGTGTCTACTAAGCATAATGCTTAGTGTTAGAGGCTTGCAGATTTAATTTTTATGTTTTTTTATATAAATATTTTTGAATTACCTTAACTGATAATCAGTGAAAATGTGCCGCTAATAGGTAGAAAATATCGATTTGAGTTGTGCCGATAATTGTGCGTTATGTGAAATGCTTCTTTTAAATGCTGTATTATTTTTTTATAGAAGAATTAGCAAAATTAATAAAATATTCGAATGTATAGAATCGTCAAATTTAACTATTAGGGAATAATCGACGAAAGTAAAGCCATTATCAACTAGTCATATGCACCTTAAATACAAGTAAGGGCAGTGCTTTTAAACATAAACATATATATTTGTCTTCAAGCTCCAGTTATAAAAATTTATTCACAATGCCGTAATAGAAAATTTACCTACTTAAACCATAAAAGACCGTGTAAAATTTACACCTATTAGATTATATACCTAAACATTTACTTAGGTTTAAGTTCAAATATTTTAGCAGTTCCATCATCTGAGGTACTCAGAATTCTATTTCCATCTGAAAATGTAGCAATATTTAAAATGTCTGCCCTATGCCCTGTTAAAACTTCTATTAGAGTGCCCGCTTTCACATCGCATACATAAACAGCTCCGTCAGTTGCACCTATAAATACTTTGTTCTCTTCTCCTGACTTTAATAAAGTCACAGAACATTCAATTCTGGCTTGATGCCTCAAAGTAAATTTGCCCAACTGCCATACACATAGTTGTCCTGATAACGATCCAGTGACAACAACATCAAGCTCATTATTAAATAATGCAGCTTCTATTTCAGTTTCGCCTTCTATTAATACATTTCCAACAGACTTTCCATCAGAAAGCTTTATTACTTGAGCACCAGGTGCTGTAATTGCAAGGGATCCATCAGAGTTAATGTCTATTGCATTTATGGTATCACTGTCGTTATTGGTCCACAAAGCTGTACTTTCTTTTATGTCCCACAACTTAATATGACCGTTTTCATATCCTGCAAGTAGTTGTTTTCCATTTGGTAGTACTTTTCCACATGTTGTTGGAACATTACTAGGAGATGGAAAAACTTTACAATTACCAGATGGTATTTGCCATACATAAATATCTCCTGACTGACAACCACAAAGCAGTACATTGGCCAGAGGGTGCCAGACTAGCCATTCCAATTCGTCACCTTCAAAACACCATACCAATTTCTTTTCCTTGAGCGACCAAACCTGAAACATTTTAACTGCTTGACTATCAAAGAATATAATACTTGAAAAATATATTAAATTTTATTTAAAATTAATTCAATGTGTTGTAGACATTATGTATTACTATGATACTATGGTTTAAATTGCATTGCCACCATTTGTAAATTCTGTATTTATGATTCTTTGTTGTGCCATTTATAAGCTGTTACTACGAAATCACATCTAGCTACAAAATGAGCTGTGCATAATCAACAAAAGTTACTTCAAAGTAATTAGTTACTTAGTAACTATTAACTAAGTTAAATGAAGAGTAAATAAAGGCTGTGTGCATGTCCAAACATACTAAATGAAACATCCCTTGTATTGTAAGTTTTGCATGGAATACAAGGGGGTGATTCATTTAGTAGATTAACTAAGTTACTTATGAAAAATAACATACAACTATATATAGTTAGGTACTTATTTTAAAGTAACTCGTTACTTTTAGAGTGATTAGTTCCTTTTAGAGAACAAGTTACTTGTAAAACCACTACTTGGTAACGTTTAGAAGTAATTTAATATTCTTTCTACAATTCAAATCACATGCCTCTATTATCAAATACAAAAATTAAATATCCGCTGTAATAGTAAAAAGAGTAAAGCCTAGTAAGGATGTTTTGCTTTCAGCGTCGCAGTGGCTAAATTCGAAAAACACAGTTAAAAATTTTTAACGCCGAAAAAGAAGTTATTGTACTATATGCATTTTTTGAATTTGAAATCAAGAAAAACTACAGTGAAAAAGTTTAAAGTAATTGTTTTGTCAAGTTCGATAGCGCGGCGCACTTATGAAAATTAGAAGAAAAATTTTCTTTTTGAGTTTCGTGCCACCAATCAGACTCAAGTAACGTGAAACTCTGGAAGAAACGTTCATCTGAGGCTACGCTTTAGATATTATTATAATCCATGACTATATATTTATAACATACATTTTCTATGCGATTGTACCAAAGACATAAAAAGTATAGTGAAAAAGTTAAAGTAATTGTTTTGTCAACTTTGATAGCGCCGCGCACTTATGAAAATTAGAAGAAATGTTTTCTTTTTAAGTTTCGTGCCACTAATCAGACTCATGTAACGTGAAACTCTGGAAGAAACCTTCATCTGACGCTACGCTTTAGATATTATTATAATCCATGACTATATGTTTATAACATACATTTTCGATGCGATTGAACCAAAGACATAAAAAAAATAGACAAATTTGTTTACTAAATAATGAAGAGGCCAACATCGTTCCCCTTCTTCTTTGTCATATTATAAAATAGTTCGCAAGCCGTACTATTATCACAGCTTACTATAGTAACCTCTGCTATTACTTACCGCTATTGCGGCGCTGTTGCCGATGACACCTAAGACTATGTCTGTATCGTGAAAAAGCGGCAGCTTTTTTTTAATAACGTGGCAGAAAAATTACATTTATTAGAAAAGAGCATGCCAAAATATCAATTTTTCGCTTTAAAATATACCGTGTAGATTATAATACTAACATATAAACACTTATAATACAAAAGTTGAATCAAAATTGAAACACAAAAAAAAACGAAGTGTTATACCTATATTGTTGTAAAAACGTCCTTTAAACTTAACAGCATTTAAGCACGCCACTGGATAAAAATGCAAGCCGCGAAAGAATGTACACCTGCATGCGGCAGTTTAACGTTCGATTGATTCTAGAATTGGCGGTTTGAAATTCTCAATCGAGGATAACCCAACCGACTTTCCAATCGCGCGAAAAGTAACGCCTTTGATCGGTTGTGCACGATCGGGTGGGAACATCCATCCCCTAGCCCCACATCTCTGAAGAATTTATGAGATTTTTCGACATCTCGAAAAAGAAAGGGCTGTAGAAAGCTTACGGACGAGCGAAAGAAGCCCCGAAGCGAAGGAAAAGGTATTATAGGACCAGCACTCTCAACTGGTACCGAATCAGCCTCCTACCGAATTTATTGAGTTTTTCTACGATTTTGCAACCTCAGGACTTAGCCGAATTTTCAACAATCTCCAAGAAAGGAACGAGTTTACGAAGCGTAAGCCTGCTGCTAACAGACTTTCTGTGGTAGCTGCTATCTACAGTTTCCCTTGGACAACGGGGAAGGCTTTGGTGGGGCCACCTTCGTTCCTCCCGGACTGACAGTGAGATCAGTTTACGGATTGGATGTTGTCTAAGAAGTCTTCTAAATACATAATAGACATAATAATTATTGTATTTTAAGCCGCAGAAGAAGTCAAAATGACTTTCCCAACCTCTCAGTCGACGGTAACCGCGCATCAAAAGCCCCCCGAGTGTGGATGAGCTCTTTGTGCTTAAACTGAATCGAGACAGATCACAGGAACAGGTAGCTTTAACCAAGTCCCTCGCTGACTTCTAACGAGTATATTGGGCACCCTGAGGAATTCATATAAGACCCGGCAGTGGCCTTTGGTTATCAAAGGGAATCTGTTTCTAAATGTCTTTCAATTAATAAATTATCTGGGGAAGCTCAAATCGAGGCGGGGCTCCACATAGGGCAGCTAGAGCGTCATTCGGCCGGGCCGCGTCTACGCGCCCCCCTACTGGATCACCCCGAGCCGCACGTGACACATAGTAGGCCTTGGCCGCTCACTGGAGCGGTTCCCGGTGACGCACGTGCGCGCGGACGTAACTATTTTCCTCTAGAAACTTTATGTAAACTGGGCCCTATGTCACTACTTCACATTGTTCACGAAATAAGCGGTACTCCCTCTTGCTGCGCACGCCAACAACGTCGCGTAGCCGGCACTCGTCTAGAAGGAACTGGTCGCCATGTTCATCAAAATATTTTTTAAAGTTTATGTTCGTAAAGATTTTTTTCTTCATTTTGGGCATGCCTTGGGTTAGTTTTTGTTGGTTAGGCCCCCGTAGCGAGCGGAGGGCCATGGATGAAGTGAAATATTAGACATTCTAAAATAGTAAACAAATGCTTTAAATCCCGCCCAATTGTCATAATAGTTTATAACCGCGGATCGCTAGAGGCGAGTTATTCCCGTAGGTATTGTCGCTCTTCGCTCTCACTGGTCGGCGGAAAGGCGTGATTGACATTTCGCCGTCCGTAACTAGAGTCTCGCCAGAACAGGAAGCCTTGATTCCCACTTCTGACGAACGGCATGGTTTGTGACGCTACATGCGTTGTTTAATGTTTACATTTGTATCTTTACATTTTAACTTCATGCAATGCCCTCTAAACCAACAAAAACTAACCCAAGGCATGAGTCCGCATGAGGCATGCCAAACTAACTAATCCAATAAAAAAAAAATGCAAGCGTCGGGCGTCGAACCCATTACTCTGCGTTCTGGCCACCTA
>JAEQML010073648.1:0-14844 GCA_016904865.1 Pissodes strobi | reverse complement strand
GTATTAAAATTATCATAATTATTTGGCATTGCTGCAATTAGTTTTGTGCTCTTTTATGGGTAATCAAATACTACATGCTAACTAAGACACGTCATGATATGGGTCCCGTCATTCGGGCGTTTTCACATTCTTATTTTGTGCGCGTGTTTAATCACCGATTGTTATCTGGATCCCTATCCTTTGCTATATGATGACGATACTTAAGTATCGATAAATGAGAAGCCCCTAAAAAAATACATAAGTATGATAATATGACACATATACGTAAGAGAAGAATAGCATCTAACAGATGGCAAGTATACTATTTTTCCTTAGTAATGTAATTGTAACGAAAGTAAAGAACTTATTTGTGTGTACGAAACGTTTGTCTGAATTCAGAGAAAAATGTCTATATTCACACTATAAAGTCTCACTTCAGACCTTTATGTGTGAATTCAGGGTTTCACGTTTCAATCCAGAGATAGGAATTTGAAATATACAAATTTACATGCATACTTTTATGATAAAACTCTGGCAAGCTGTATTTCTCCTTACATTAAATATGGCAAACTAAGAAAGAAAATTGGAAAACCGTAAATTTCTCACAGATATGGCAAAAAGCACATGCAAAAAAAATCAAAATATTGTTAACCAAACCTTTTTCTGAATTCAGAGAAAAAGTCTATATAGTTACACCCGAGTATACTCGGGTTACACTTTAGTCTTAGTTCAAAATTTTAGGTCCTCATTCAGGCTAATCTGAATTTACAAATACTCTCGCTTTCGCGAGGGAAGCTTTTCGAAAACAAAAATATTTTAATTTTTCTACATTTACCTTATGGTGGTTGTAGAAAATGCTTCATGGTTGCCAGGTTTAGTGTAAGGAAATACGTCTTGCCAAGACGTATTTTCAACTACACCGTTTCTCTATTTTTTCTTAGCTTTCATGAGGAATTTGAGATTTTTCCTGTAAATTCAACCCTTAAACTCTGATTTCATTTCTCAAAGGCATTATTCAGAAATATCTTAAAGCAAAAATTAAGTATGTATGAATTTAGACATTAACGCCTCAATGTGGGCCTAAATGCCTGAATTAAGACTCCACAGTATAAATACAGACATTTGCCTCAGAGGTCAGATAAACCTTTGGTTAACAATATTTAATTTTTTTTAAATGTACTTTCTCTTGCCATATTTGCGAGAAACTACACCTTTTTCCAATTGTCTTTAGTTTTCATATTTCAGATTTTTATTTCTAGATTCCAACTTTAAGCGGTGAACTATCACTATAAAAGCTTGATTCAAAAATATATTAAATCAGAGATTAGAAAATAAATTCAAACTTTAATGCATGAATTAAGACTTTAAAATGTACATTAAACTGTTAAATCATATCATAAAGACCTTTCAAAAATATCTTAAATCAGTGAGCATTGATCTTTAAAAAATTTATGTGAAGCTAAAAATCTGAATTAAGACTTTAAAATTTACATTAGACTCTTAAATCATATCATAAAGACCTTATTTAGAAATGTCTTAAATAAGTGATTAGGGTAAAATAAATGCAAACCTAAAAATCTGAATTAAGGCTTTACATTAAACTCTTTGATCATATCATACAGACTTATTCGGAAACATTTTAAATCATAGAATAAAGTGTTTAAAGTGTTTATGAATTCAGATTAGCCTAAAATTTTGAATTAAGACTCTAAAGTGTAAATACAAATATTTTTTTCTCAATTCAGAAAAACGTTTGGTTAACAATATTTTTAATTTTTCTGCACGTGCTTTCTTTTTTCTAGATTCCAACTTTTAGCTGTGAATTCCCACCATAAAAGTTTTATTCAAAAATATATTAAATCAGAGATAAGAGCATGAATTCAAACTTTAAAGCCTGAATGCAGATCTACAAATCTGAATTAAAACTTCTTTAAAATGTACGTTAAACTCTTAAATCGTATCATAAAGACCTTATTAAGAAACATCTCAAATCAGTGATTAGAGTATTGATCTTTAAAAAGTTAATGCGAACTTAAAAATCTGAATTAAGACTTTACATTACACTCTTTAATCATATGATACAGACTTATTCAGAAATATTTTAATAGCATTTATGAACTCAAATTAGCCTGAATGCGTGCCTAAAATTTTGAAGTAAGACTTTAAAGTGTAACTACAGATTTTTTCTCTAAAAATCTGAATTAAGACTTTACCTAAAACTTTTTAATCATATCATACAGACTTATTCAGAAATACTTTAAATCATAGAATAAAGTATTTATGAATTCAGATTAGCCTGATTGCGAGTCTAAAATTTTAAATTAAGACTCTAAAGTGTAATTACAGACTTTTTTTCTGAATTCAGAAAAAGGTTTGGTTAACAATATTTTGAGTTTTTCATGTGCTCTCTCTTTTCTAGATTCAAACTTTAAGCTGATTCCCACTATGAAAGCTTAATTCAAAAATATATAAAATCAGAGATTAGAGTATGGGTTCAAATTTTAATGCTTGAAAGCAGATATAAATTCTTAATTAAGAGTTTAAGATGTGCAATAAACTCTTAAGCCATATATCATAATGAACTCATTCAGGAATATCTTAAGTCAGTGATTAGAGTATTAATCTTTAAAAAATTAATGCGAACCTAAAAATCTGAATTAATACTTTACATTAAAGTAGAGTATTCATAAAATCAGATTAGCCCGAATGCGGGCCTAAAATTTTGAATTAAGGTTCTAAAGTGTAACTATAGGCTTTTCCTTTCAATTCAGAAAAACGTTTGATTAACAATGTTTTGAATTTTTCTACACGTGCTTTCTCTTTACTAGAGTCAAACTTTAAGCTATGAATTCCCACTATAAAAGGTTGATTCAAAAATATATTAAGTCAGAGATTAGAGTATGAATTGAAACTTTAAAGCCTGAATGCAGATCTGAAAATCTGAATTAAGACTTTAAAATGTACATTAAACTTTTAAATCATATCATAAAGACCTTATTCAGAAATATCTTAGATCAGTGGTTACAGTATTGATCTTTAAAAAATGAATGCGAACTTAAAAATCTGAATCAATACTTTACACTAAAGTATTGAATGAATTCAGATTAGCGTGAATGCGGACCTAAAATTTTGAATTAAGGGTCTAACTAAAGTGTAACTATAGGCTTTTTCTCTCAATTCACAAAAATGTTTGGTTAATAATATTTTGAATTTTTCGACACGTGCTTTCTCTTTACTAGATTCAAACTTCAAGCTCAAAGCCATTTTAAATCATAGATTAAAGTATTTATGAATTCAGATTAGCCCGAATGCGGACCAAAAATTTTAAATTAATACTCTAAAGTGTATTTACTGACTTTTTTTCTCAATTCAGGAAAACGATTGGTTATTTGAATTTTTATAAACGTGCTTTCTCTTTTCTAGATTCAAACTTTAAGCTGTGAATTCCCCGTATAAAAGCTTGATTCAAAAATATATTAAATCAGAGATAAGGGTATGAATTCAAACTTTAAAGCCTAAGTGCAGATCTAAAAATCTGAATTAAGACTTTAAAATGCACGTTAAAGTTTTAAATAATATCTTATTCAGATATATCTTAAATCAGTGATTAGAGTATTAATCTATTACAAAATTAATGCGAACTTAAAAATCTGCAGTAAGACTTTACATTAAACTCTTTAATCATATCATACAGACTCATTCAGAAATATTTATGAATTCAGATTAACCTGAATGCGGGCCTAAAATTTTGAATGAAGACTCTAAAGTGTAACTACAGACTTTTTTCTCTCAATTCAGAAAAAACGTTTGGTTAACAATATTTTGATTTTTTTTACATGTGCTTTCTCTTCTAGATTCAAACTTTAAGCTGTGAATTCCCACTATGGAAGCTTGATTCGAAAATCTATTAAATCAGAGATTTGGAGTATGAATTCAAAATTTAAAGTCTAAATGTAGATATAAAAATCTAAAGACTTTAAAATTTATATTAAACTCTTAAATTGTATCATAGAGACCTTATTCGGAAATATGAAATATTATAAATCAGTGATTCGGGTTTTAATCTTTAAAAAATGAATACGAACCTAAAAATCTTAATTAAGCCTTTAAAATGTACATTAAACTCTTTAATCATCATATCGTTCAAACTTATTCAGAAATATTTTCAATCATAGATTAAAGTATTTATGAATTCAGATTAGTCTGACTGTGAGCCTAAAATTTTGAATAAGGACTGTAAACTGTATTTACAGATTTTTGTCTCAATTCAGGAAAACGTTTGGTTAACAATATTTTGAATTTTTTAGATGTGATTTCTCTACTCTAGTTTCAAACTTTAAGCTGTGAATTCCCACGATAAAAGCTTGAGTCAAAAATTTATTAAAACAGAGATTAGAGCATGAATTCACACTTTAAAGCCTGAATGCAGATCTAAGAATCTGAATTAAAACTTTAAAATGTATATTAAAGTTTTAAATCATATCATAAAGAGGATATTCAGAAATACCTTAAATCAGTGATTAGAGTATCAAACTTTAAAATATGAATGCGCACATAAAGATCTGAATTTAATTCTTAAATCATGTCACACAGGCTTCAATCATTCATATGAATATGAATTGATGCGGTACCTGCATGTACCTACATTTTAAATTCTTAATTCTGACTTTAAGGTCCGCATTCAGGCTTTAAAGTTTGAATTCATACTCTAATCTCCGATTTAAGATATTTACGAATTAAGCCTTTAGAGTGGGAATTCAGACTTAATATTTTCAATTCATAGATGAAACTCTGAAATATGAAACTAAAAAAGAAAATCGGAAACCGCGTTAGGTATTTCTCGTAGACATGGCATTAAATCTGGCAAGAAAAATGCGTTATTTTTACAATCATCAAACCATGAGATAGTACATGTAAGGAAATTAAAAATCTTGTCTATTAACTTTTGTTTGAATTCAGAGAAAAATTATCTGTATTCACCATGTAAATGCTCAGTTAAGAATTTCTGAATTAAGATTTTATAGTGGGAATTTACAGTTTAAAGTTTGGATTTAGAGATAAGCATCTAAGTAAAATATGAAAATCGGAAAACTGTGTAATTTCTCGTAGACATGGTATTAAATGTCGCAACTAGAAAGCAATTTTTTTACAATAATCCAACTATGAGTTAGCACATACTTCTAAAAAATATTTAAAATATTTTTTAACAAACGTTTATTTGAATTGAGACGAAGATACTCGTATTTGCACTTTAGGGTTTTTATGTCTGAATTCATAGGTATTTAAATCCTGATTTAAGACATTTTTGAATTATCCTTTGTAATGTTAATTTAGAATTTAAAATGTGAATTTAGGGGATAAAATCAGAAAACGTTGTAATTCTCGTAGTTAGAGAAAGCTGTATTTTTCTTACATTAAATCTGACAATAAGCTAGCATTTTTGTACAATCGATCGATCCGGTAGATGTAAAACAATATAAGAAATATTTCAGAAACATTTGTCTAAATTTAGAGAAATATTCCAGACATTTGGCTAAGGATGCAAGCTTTGATATTTCATTTCATACTTTAATCTTGGAGCTAAGACATTTCTGAATTAAGCCTTTATACTGTGAATTCAGAGCTTAACGTTTGAATTCGTAGATGAAAATCTGAAATATGAAAAATTGCACGCGTTCCATTTATGGTAAATCTGAAAGAAGATCGGATAACTGAGTATGACAATCTCCATCTTTCTTTACATTAAATCTGGCACCAGGCTTTATTGTATAAAGTCAGACATAAATCTCTGATTTAAGACGTTTTCGAATTCAGAGCTTTCTTATTCTTCTTCAGTGCGTAGCAATGTCACTTATTCCTTAACATCGAACTCTAAATATCTCAAGCCACGTATTGTTGGAGGCTGACTAGACCGCATATCTTAATTAAATATTTATTTTGATATTTGAAAAAAAAAATCTGCCTTCCTTATTGAATACGCCGGACTTGTCAGAACGTATTTATAAGTGGTTTATAATTAGTAGTTTTAAACATTATGAAGCAGGACTAGCTTTTAATAACGAGCTGATATCAAAACTTGAAAACGTGAACAAAAACTTGTTCTTGTTCCAATAAATTTATGTTTTAACGACTAGAAATTTTGAAACAGCCGAGCCGTCCGGTTTAAAACTGAATATGCTAAATTGGTTTTGCGAATTATAATTATTATTATAACGTATTGCTGATAATATTAACTAACGATCACATGGATTTATTGCATTTTACGACAATATGTCTAATAAGTAGTTAAGCAAGCAATCAGTATGCATGGAATGCTGCCTCCAATAAATGTAGGTTGATTTTTATTCAATTAGTTAGATTAATGAATGAAAAATGTGTCTTTTCAAATGGACGGACGGTGGACTGAAAGGCACCATTCAAATAAAAATCTGGCAACACTGATAGATGGCTTATAGATCCCAATTGAACGCATTAACAGAGACAAGAACAGACTCTGTACCAGGCCCATTTGGTCCAATATGTCAATGTTGCCATATCGTTAACTCTGATCAATAGACGATTTTTGCCTGGAGGTTTGATGCCACTCGTGCGACAAAATCCAAACAAGTACGCTTGTCCAAATACCACCATTATTTAAATTATAAATTTTCATTATAAAGGTTTAATTTTAGATATTGATTTAAGTGTGAATATATGTTTATCCCTGAATTTAGCCAAACGTTTCGTAAAAAATAATATTACATTTTTTTTGCAATTAGCTACATATGGCTTCTTGTTGCCAGATTTAGGATATGGAGCCAAATGTCTGAAAAATTACTCAATTTTATATTTTCTTCGTTCAAAAATACAAATTATTTAATTTCTGGAATTCCATTATTAAATATGAATTGAT
Source organism: Pissodes strobi (assembly GCA_016904865.1). Taxonomy (NCBI): domain Eukaryota; kingdom Metazoa; phylum Arthropoda; class Insecta; order Coleoptera; family Curculionidae; genus Pissodes; species Pissodes strobi. The sequence continues at coordinate 7,973 of JAEQML010073648.1, read as the reverse complement.
CGACTATTAAGACATGAATTCGGATCCAAAAGTCTGAATTAAGACTATAAAGTGCGAATACAGACTTTTTTCGTTGAATTCAGACAAACGTTTCATGGACATAAATATTTTTCTATTTACAATTACTGTCAGAAAAAGAAAGCTTGTGAATTGGCATTTATTTCATTCATTTTTGAACTTAAACTTTTAAACTTTGAATTAGTGCTATACAAAGTAGGAGATCAAGGCATGAATTAAGACATTAAAGCCTGAATTCAGACCTAGACAAATCTAGGTTAGCTTGGATCTGAATTAAGACTTACAGACATTCTTATCAGCTATAACGAAGCGTAAAAAACAATTACATCACCAATTACCTCACAAGTGCCTCCTCGTTATCAGATTGGTGCTAGAAGGAACACAAGCTGGTATATGTACGAAAACTTATTCAGATTTCAGGTATTCTTTGAATTCGCGTTATAAAGTGTGAATTCAGATACATAAGGTTAGTTTGGATCTAAATTAGGACTTTAAAAACTGAATACCTACAAATATTTTTATCTGAATTCAGACAATGACGATGCGTAAGAGACAATATTTTATTTTGAATTTCCTTTACAATTACATTATTAATTGTCTCACAAACGATTAAAAAAATGTTTGCTTATTGCCTGGTTTAGGGCTAGGAAAAATACAAGTTGTTATGTGTAAGACAAATTATTCAGAAATCAGGTAATATTTTTTAATCGTAGATGTCTCAGACTCTGGTCTTTGATTTGAAACTTTAAACTCTGAATTGATGTTATAAGTCCAAATTGGGATATTACAGCATGTATTGACCCTTTAAAGCCTGAATTTAGCCCTAGATAAATATAGGTTAGTTTGGATCTGAATTAAGACTTTAAAGCGTGAATACAGACCTTTTTATCTGAATTCAGTATGGACTGGACTGGGACTCTAAAGCCTGGATTCAAACCAAGCTAAAATTAGATAGGTTGATTGTCAATTAAGACAAGGGTGAATATAGGCATTTTTATCTAAGCTTTGGGAGTCTTATTTTGTTTCGGATGAGAATATGTAAATTCAAACTCCAAACTCTTAATTTGCGTTATAAAGTCTGGATTAGGAGATTACAGCCTGAACTGAAACTTAAAAGCCTTAATTCAGACCTGGGTCAATCTAGGTTTCTTTGGGTCTGAATTAAGACTTTAAAGCGTGAATACAGTTAGCATGGACTAGGACTTTAAAGCCTGGATTCAGGCCAAGGTAAAATTAGGTTGACTTGAATCTCAATTAAAACAAGTGTGAATACAGGTATCTTTATCTAAACTGAAGTTTTATTTTATTTCAGATGAGGATCTTTAAATTCAAACTCCAAACTCTGAGTTTGCGTTATAAAGTCTGAATTAGGAGATTTCAGCCGGGACTGAATCTTAAAAGCCTTAATTCAGACCTAGGTCAATCTAGGTTACTTTGGATCTGAATTAAGACTTTAAAGTGTGAATACGGACTTGATCTGAATTGAGGCTATAACGAAGCGTAATATTTCTATATTATATACAATCATTACATTACTAATTACCTCAAATATGGAGATAAAAAATGCTTCCTTATTGCCAGATCTAGTGCTAGGAAAAATACAAGTTGTCATATAAATTCGCATTATAAAGCTTGAATACGGAAGATATTACAGCATGGATTCAGATATTAAAGCCTGAATTCAGAGCTAGGTAAATATAGGTTAGTTTGGATCTGAGTTAAGATTTTAAAGTGTAAAAGACAACGTTTAATTTTGAATTTTTTTTTCAATTATTAGGTGGATATAAAACATGCTCCATGGTTGCCAGATCTAGTTTTAGGAAAAATACACGTTGGTATATATACGAAAACTTATTCAGATTTCAGATATTATTTTAATTCAAACTCTAAACTCTGAATTCACGTTATAAAGTGTGAAATATGTCTAAATTCAAAGATTAAAGCACGAATTGATACGTTAAAGTTCGATTACTGATTAAGGCATTCGAGTGTGAATACAGATTTTTTTTTTGATGAATTCCCAGTTTAATGTTTTAAATCAGATTTTTCTTAAATTCAGACCTTAAATCTGAATTCGACAGTAGAAGTCCGAATGCAGATTTTAAAGTCTGAATTCGGAAGTTTAAATTCTGAGACATTAAACTGTCCCCTAGAAAAGAGGTAATAGTGCAAAAATTAGAACTGTTCTTTGAAATAGAGGACAAGTGGCAGGTATATTTTAAAACATATCTATTTATACCTCAATACATCTGAACAAATTTGATGTGCTTCGTACGAGGAAACATATAAAAAATTAAATAATTGGCAATAAAACTAGTTTTTGTAGTTAAAATATATGCAATAAATTTACCACTTGTGTCTTCTGCCGCCAGAGGGTTACCGACAAAGAAGGCTAAAGTGTTTTCATAATGTCAATTAATGGTTTGGTTTTAAGCAGTGCCCATAAAATTATTACAACGACCTTCTTGCCCTTAAGGGTGGCGTCTCGGCGTAACGTTATGTTGAAAATTAAGAATTTGACTTAACGCAAACGTCAACAAAGAGCTGGTAAATTTTTGGAAAGATTCAACTAGTTCAGCCAAGGATAATGTTGTCCTTGTATTTTTAAGATATTTCCTCAAAAGGATTCCTATAATATTATGTATCAGTTCACTGATTTACCCGTTGAAAATTTAATAATTTTTTCAGTGCATCTTCATATGACTAAACAAAACTACAGTGCATCTAGAGAACATCACGAACCCTGTGTGTCATCGTCATAAAGAGCCTACATCAAATTTATAAATTATTTTTCATACAAACGCATTCCGCCACCCTTAAGCCGTGGCTTAAGAGGTCTTCTTCAACGGGCTCACCAAAGAAGTCCGACGAAATGGGCTGAACGAAACTCGCATCCGCGCCAACACGTGAAATAAAATATTTGACAAAAAACATAACGCAGTCCATCCATTACACGGCCCTGGCTTACGAAGCGCGTTAATAAAAAAATTAATAATTTCATATTTTATGGTTATACATTAAAGCTTTGTGATTAAGTGCCGACAAATAATACGATCTGTTTTTAAGGGGTCAGGCTTGTTAAGTACCCCCGCGATAATAGTGATGAACCATATATGAAATTCTTTAGGTTTATTGCGATACTGAATGAATGGAAACCGTGACGGTTGGCAATTAAATAAATATAAATTTGCCGTAGTATGTGGGGTTTTTAAACACGTAGTGCTTTTCTCAAAGTTTATTTGTCGATTATAAGCGGATTGAAAACGTTTTTGTGGTTGGGAAATTTAATGGTCCGCTCGCTCTCCTGATTTGACCCTCACAAACCGTTTTTTTCAAAAAAAAAGAATCGATAGAATTTGTATTTTTTATTTTCTAACATTGTGTGGGCCGCTAAACTTGATTCCTTCACATTCGAATTTTTCGAGCAGAACTTTCGTGAATTGTGATAACGTAGCTTTTATTTTCATATTTTCCCAGTTTAAGTTAAATTTCAATAATAACGGTTTGCCGTTATATTCGTAGAGAAGCTTCTTCAGAGAGCTCAATTCGCAGATGCAAATTATGCATATTCTTATGAACTATTTAAATTACTAAAAAAAAATAGTTTTTAGTCGCAATGTGCCTATTGGAATTGAATTGTCCGTCGGTTCACCTGATTTGACCCTGATTACTTTTTCCTGTGAGGTAAAAATTAGCCTACTTGATATATAAGGTAAATAAGTGTCAAGTCTAGAAAATATGAAATGTTTCCGGTGCTTGTGATAGTAATGGCGGTGTTGCCTATTTTTTCGGAAATTCTTTTTTTTTCTAAAATCAGTGATGTAGTACTTGAGACTATTAATATATGTAATTTGCTTTTGTAATATTGAGATTTAGTGAACAAAATTACTAAAATATAGGTTTTTGCCACAACGTAGGCACGTATTGAGATATTCCCCCACCTGGTGGTCCTGACTTGATCCCGATTGACTTTTTAATGGGCTATGTTAAAACTATAGGTTTTCTTTTGTAATAAATTTGTCATTTACGTGCCCTCGTAAACACTTTATTTATTTTTTATTCTAGTTTATTTTTAGAGCTAGTTCCATCAAGCACCATATCGTTGAAATAAAAAAATGCCCTACGAACCCAAAGAATTATATAGGGTGTGCCATTTAAAAAATGAGAGATCTTTATTTACGAAAAAATTAGAACATAGGTTACAAGGTGCGCAATGATCAACTATATCCACACATCAAATTTGAATTAAATAGCCTGATTCACGAGCTATTAACATTATTTCATGCTGTTGACTCACCTTGTATATTTAATGGCGGACAATGTACTAAAAAAGTTATAAAATATAGGTATTTAAGTTTTAACTTATTTTAGTACAAAGAATCAGTCAAAAATATTTTTATAATTCTTTGCAACGTTGCCAAGAGTGCGATTTAAAAAAAAATTACCTAAATATACAGCGGGGCAACATAATGCTTAAGTTTGGACAAAATTTACTTGTATTTCCTCCTCTTTCAAAGAAACACAACCATTAACTCCCTAATCCCAAAATACTTTTAATTCTTTGTGGCGTTGCCAAACAATTATTAAAAAAAAAAATATTCTATTTTAATGGGTTTCATTCTCTTTATCGCTTTAATTTTAAAACTCATTAGAGAGCCTTCTATGTTTTAATAATTGCAGTGTTGCCAGATTTCTTTCTTAAGCCTAATAACTATTTAAAACTGTAACTTTACGTTATTAACAGGATATACAAATGACTATCTGTAAAGAAATCAGTTAAAATATCTTTCATTTCCATTTAGGCATCCATAAATCTTAATATTAAAATGTTTGTACTTTGAAGTACAAATCTTATTTTCAATTTTCGTATCATGTATAGTCATAGAAGGCGACCGAAAAATGATCAACGTTACTTACATAGGAAACCACATAAAGAATAGTTCAAACTGGTCAAATCAGGAGATCTGTCAGGCCCTGGACCTCTCCTTTTGGCAGAAAATCTGGTACAAGATGTAAAAACATTTTCGCTGTCGGGTGTTGATAAGGAAATACTGCATAATGACAAATCCATCAATTATATTGCCAAACTCGCTAGAGAGAGAGAAAAATAATCTCCATAGAAGAATTGCAAAATTTGGGGATGACCCGGATGACCGCGGGTTCCATGTTCGGAAACATGACGAGTTTTGGACACGCAGCCAGATGCCAGCAAACATTAGCTTCAGACAGCTTTAAGCAGCTCTGATATAGGTCTAAGATAGCTTTACAGAGGTCTATGACAGCTTTGACAGGGACAGGTCTGTATACAGCTTGAAGCAGGGCTGAAAAGCCATACACAGCATTTTTCGACAGAACTTTTTCAGGCATGTGAAAGCTGTCTCAAACCTGTATCAGACTTGTCTAAAGCTATATAGACCTTTCTAAGACCTGGGTCAAGCTGTCGCAGACCTGCATCGGACCTGTCTAAAGTTGTATACAGACCTGCCTAAAGCTGGTATTGGCTGGTATCTGGCTGAAACAACATCTCCAGAGTAACCTATACTATCGTATAGCTTCAAAAAAGAAAATCTCAAATACTATACAAACTATATAGCCTGGCAACTGATAAGCACGATTTTCCTGCATTTTAAAACCATGATATTCAGACTGTCGAGTTCTACTTTGCATATATACTTAAGGCAGCGGTGGAATCGTAGGAAAAATGAAAAATGACCGAACCGAAAATTTCTCCTGAACACGCAAGATGGCCGATAACATTCGCTACGGTCAGAATAAAAATCCGTGAGTTGGAAATGTAATGATTTCTCATGTAAATCAGGCGCTAATTAAACAAATTCGTAAGGAATTTTCCTGCCGAATCGATTTCACAAAAATGCTTTGACTGCAAATGTCTATAATTTAATCTCTAGTTTCAAGGATGAATGTCAATAATACCTACAGCAAAAAAAATGATCAAAACAATATATAAACGATGGAGCATACGAAAAAGAAGAAGAAAATCAATCAATTGGGGAACATGGAACTAGATGTCTTCAGTATCAAAAGCATATAAAAATGTTTAACTTGAACGTATGACGTCTCTGAAGACATTGTTTTCATCGAAAATCAAAATAAAATTTCCTCAGAAACAGTAAACATTCCAAAAAATTCCGCCAAAATGTCCAGGTAACCCAGAGGAAATCCAAGAATCAGATTGGCAAGTAGCCAAGAGAAAACCTAAATCCAAGCGTCCTGAGCCAATGAAGGGAATCAAGAAAGAACTATCTGTTGCATCCCCCAAGACCCAGGCTTGGTCCTTTTTGTCTGGTTTTGAACCAAACACTGTGGCTCATAAAATCCTGGATTATCTGAAAGGTAATGGACTGGGAAATTGTGTATGTTTCAAAATGAAGACAAAAGAGACAAGTGGAGAAGTTCATTTAAATTAGCGGCTCCTGCCAGAAAAAAAAGAAGATCATGACACCCGAGCTATGGCCTATAGTGGTATTATTGTGAACCATTTTCTAAATCTACAGAGACGCCCAACCACAAGGGAAGGTGTGATCCAAGCAATTAACAGGAAGTAACTGAAGAGTTCCACATTATCCACCATAATGTTCAATCCATTGGAAATAGCCCTGACCAGCTTCAGTTGCTTGTGAATGAGCATAAGTGTGTTGCATTGGCCGTTACAGAACACTGGAAAACTGTGAAACAAATGAAATGCTACAACTTGTTGAACTATGAATTGGCATCGTGTTACTGTCGACAAGAAAATCTACATGGTGGTTCTGTTGTGTATGCTCGTATGGAACAACTTGGAAAGTAAGGTCAGATTTAATTACGTGTTCTGAAAATTTTAATTTTGAATGTGCGGCTATAGAAATTTATATAAATGATTTTAGGGTAGTGGTACTGTCTGTGTACAGGACCCCTACTTCAGATGTTAATGTTTTTTTTTTTGTCAAAAATTTAAATTATTTTATTTTATTTATTTATTATTATTTAATGTTTTTGGCAGGTGATTTTAATATTGATATAATGCATAGTAATCTTGACTCAGCAAATCTCTTATCTCTTTTGGCTTCTTTTAATGTTTTTTCCAGTATTTTTGAATTTACCAGAATAGCGGGTTCGTCAAGATCCTGCATTGTAATTGTAATTCTGCTACAGCTAGAATTTTGCACACACATCAATCTGATCACACAGGTCAGAAGTTAACTTTTAATGTTCCTGGAATAACACCACATAATATTATCAGCTACTTTCTGAGGAAACTTGGCAGACTGTTTTTGATGCAGAGGCGTTTGATGGTGATTGTCAATGGGGGAGATTTATGGGGGTATTTTTTTTTTATTTTAATTGTTGCTTTCCAGTTAAAAATATGCGTCCCGGGGCAAAGGACAAAAACTACTATAACTCGCCAATGGTTATAGAATGTAAGCGGGAACTGGATGTCCTCTTGGTGTTGAGTTGAGCTGATGAGAGGTACAAGAGTGCATATAATAAATGTAAGTGTAAATACAATATTATTTTACAAGAATCTAAAAAAGAATATTACCTATGCCAACAAAATTCTAAACAGTGAAAACAGGTCAAAATGCACTTGGCAGATTGTTAATGAATTAAAGGGTAAGAACCAGTCACAAAAAACTTTGGTATACCAGATGATCCATATTTTGTTAGTAACAATGTAAATAAGTATATGGTTGAAGCAGCACAAAATCTGGTAAGTAAGTTACCTGAAAATAATTCAGAACATAACATAAGAAATAATCCACATTCCATGTTTCTGCCACCAGTAACCATTTCTGATATTTTGGAAATAATACATAATCTCAAAAATAGAAAGAGTTCTGGGTATGGTGAGGTTTTTGTTAGTCTTATTAAATGCTGCACTGAGCAAATTGCTGCCCCTTTATGTTACATGATAAATAATTCTTTTAAACAGGGTATTTTTCCAACAAACCTTAAAT
>JAEQML010073647.1:0-14844 GCA_016904865.1 Pissodes strobi | reverse complement strand
AAGAAGTAAGGAATATTCTTCAAAGGAGAACAGCACAGTCCTAAACAAAAACAACAATATATTAATTTTACAATTAAATTACAGATACGATTGATGAAATTTAAAAAATTAAAATCTATATAATCACTTGGTAAATATAATTGATGAAATTATTTGAAATAAAGTTTATGAATAAATTGACTTAGTAATGAGAATTTAAATTAATTGTGACAGATTAAAAGAAAAGGAATGATAAAGCGTTATTATTGGTCTTTACAATATGTTTATCTTCTGATTGGCTAATACTTAGCTTATTTAACTATTCTGTAACCATGCGTTACAGAATAGTTGGACAGGCTACTGGAACCCCTACTGCCTGTTCCCAAGTTAGAGCCTCTTGGTCTTATCGAGGACTTACTTGGTTCCCAGCGTATCGAATCCCTAAGAACACTTTGTATGTACAGTAAGTGGACGAACACCTGCTACTTGTCAAGCACGATGTTTTCTTCCTGCCAACGTTGAATACATGCAAGAGAAAATAACCTAGTCTTAGACCAATGTATATCGCTAATTAAAGAATATTCAGGGAAATATCATGTGAACATCAGTGACACTGTTACACATGAGGGAGCAATCAACAATTTTAAAATTTACTGATTAAAGCAGATATAATCAGAAACATGAATTACCATTTTAAGTTGAGCAAAAATTATAAATAACTACTGTTACTGAAGATATCCTTTTCTTTACTTTAAAATATGAAATTGAAAAGAAATAATGACTGAAATTTAAAATTCAAAAGAAAATTATGGAATTACGTTCCAACTCAGTGACTCTCGGTAAATCTAAATAAAAGATAACTTGAATTTGATGATAAATAGAAAAATAGAGGTACAACCTCTAATAACGAGTCTTATAACTCAAAATAAGTAATTTATATTACTTTTTATTTCGGCCCTTGGCACATAAACGATAATTGAGCGTAATTACGCCTCAATTAATTAAAGATAAAGATAAGATAATCACTATCTCGCATCGATATAGAAATTTAGATAAAAGATAAAAAAAACAGATAATTTTACATATGTGAGATTAACCTGTCATAAATGCACAGAATGTCGGTACATCAATGTTGAGACAAAACAGGGCGAGTGCTAATAATTATATGCTTGATGTAACAAATAAACTGGAAATTTTATTAAATGAGCCTGAAAAGAAAAAATATTAAAACCAGCAATACTATAAGGGAAAATTCGAAGAAATTCTACTGAAAATTCAATTTACTACCTTTGCAGGAATTATAGAATTTACTCCGAGAATTCGCCAAATAATACTGTTGAATTTGAATGGAAATACGTAAAATAATGTGCGTGAGCGCTAAACGATGAAATAATTACGTTCTCTGTAAATTTGGACTAAACCTTTTTCAAATTAAATGGATTTGATTAATGAGTCATCAGTATTTTTACCCAACGGTTACGACAATAATTAAAAATTATTAAAGATGTAAGCTAATTAAAAATGGCAAGCCCCTGCTGCCTTTCTTAAAAGATAATATTATTTTATACATGAATATTTTAAAAAATAATTAATAAAAATCATATCTTAATATTATAGTTCTTATACTGTGTTTATTTGGAAAGTAAATCTTTATGCTATACGTTAATATTTCCTATAATTTCGAAAGTATGTCAATAAGTGTCTAAACAATTAAACATTAATAAGACAGTGGCTCCTATACTTTTCAAAATTCAAGTAATTATGTTTATATTATACTTTTGAACACGTGTGTATAAAAAAGTCAAATTTACGTATTTAAAATATTATATCTGATTATGAATACCTGAAAGCGAATCGTTAATTAAGAAAATAGGCACAGTCCCCATTAGATATTTAAAAAATGTTATTAAAAAGTGCCATTGGTTTTGTCACATTTCTTCAAATAAAGCAAGAAAAAGGCAGCATTTTAGATTTCATTACGAATATTTTCGGAAGTAATTTCCCAAATTTTGTGATGATATGTAACTCGTCGCTAAATCCACAACTTTTTAACATTTAACTACTCTGTGTTTCTTAGAGTTTCTGAGATACCAATGATGGAGCTGGAATTTGGCCTACCCTGTACAAATATTGGAATATAAAAAAGTCATAATTTAGTTTCACAATTCTGAAATCGTATCATTTGAAAAATAATTTTGATTCGATTTGTAGGCAATTATTTCCTTTCCGCACTTGTAACTTTTAAAGTTCTTCGAGTATCTAAGTGGCATTTGCCACAAGGGAATGATACGACTATAAAATAAGGTGGTATTAAGCTCTGTTTAAAAATAATAATTGCACTATAATTCCATTCCGTAAGCTTACCGAATAAACCGAATATATAGTGAGATGCAAATTTATCAAACAATTTCGATAAAAAAATTATTTTTGATGTGCATTTCTCCAATATAATGTAGGTACACCGGCTGACTCAATAAGTAAATATTATTTCAGAGACGATTTTTTAAATAATAATCCCCATTTTTCACATAATTTTTGAAGTCCTATTTTGCTATAGCCTACCTTATCCTTGATAAAAATATTCAACTAGAGTTGAAATAGATTCTTAGTCACTGCGAATAGTATATTCGAAAACCTGTCTAATCTCGTGCCTAATTATAATTTTTAGATCATATAGATTTTGGAATAATTGATTGATATACTTTTGACCTTAAATATCGCAAAGATACTAGTCCAGTGGCGTAAGATCCGGTGATCTTGCAGGCTACTCTCTTGGCCTTCTCCTACCAACTCGCCATCCAGGAAACACTTCGTTCAAACAGTTCTGAACATGGCAAGCAAGTTATGGGATGCACCGTCTTGTTGGAACCAGATAGTATTGTTAGGCATATCAGGGTCATTTTCGATTCACTATAAGATCACGAACTGTATATGACGGTGTATTGTTATCATTAAACACGTGAAATACCTTAATTTTGAAAGGATTATATCTTTTTTAGCACATAACATCTTTTTTACTAGCATTATTCTCTGCTGTGACATTCCTAGAAATACTGTGGACGTATACTTCCACTTGTAACGCAATATCCGTTTTTGTTTTATCGTAAATTTCAGTTTGTCAACTACCAGATATTTGCGACTTGTGATAGGACGATCATAAGTTCCAAAACCAACTATATACCAACATCTATATTAAGGTATTTATTAAACTATTGAGTTCATTTGGAGATTTAAAATTTAGTCTCTAGTACATTTTTCTAGTATTCTAGTTGTCCCCCTGAATATAATATATCGAGCCTTATTATACCCTTTCAACTCCATTGGCTGTAAGGCCTTTACAATCATACTTCACATTAATAGTTCATTATCCATCTTATTATGGTAACTAGCGCTTTTGGATGCGGACGAAAATATTAGGACGGCTTTAGGTACAAATCAGATGGATAAACGAGCAAGCAAGATCTCTTTCCCGACATATAACGTTTATTTTCTTATGGCTCAGCCGAGGTATCTTATTAAGATTTGGATCCATTTTCATTGGAAAAAAGATATTGATTTGTCCAAAAAATAACTTTTATAAATGTGAATTTAATTTTTTATCGTCTTACCATTTTTTGATTTGTTTTATTTGGAAGCTCACACAAATATATTCGATTGTAGTCTTTTTAAACCGATGTTTTAATAATTTTGGCAAGATTTGTGCTGTTGCGTTTTTCCTTTACTGCCAGTACAGTTTTGACCCACGTAGTTACCTACTACCATTTTTATAATAAAAGACTATTAAGATAATCTCAATGCTAAAATTTCTCCGTCGCTTAAAATATCCCCAGGAACGTCTCCACCTATGAAGCGCTACGGAAACTAAATTATCCTGAAAAATGCAAATAAATAATCGATATTAACAAAGTTAACATGAATATCAGCAGAGGGCTCTGGATGACCGTAGTACTTTCAAACACTAACAGAGGGATGCTATTTTTCAAGCGCCGGCGGCGGCTTGTTAGGAAGCAAGTTGACCTTGACCACTTTGTCCGGATTTCGTTTGCCATTGTAGTTATGATATTTATTTTATAATAAAAGGATAAAAATCTACTGTTTCTTATAAACCTCCAGTCAGTTGCTAAAATTTTGATAACTGCAGATCAATTGAGAAGGCAAACCTAATTTACGTATACATTATTGGTCATCTGGAATGATTAATTGAATTTTGCTGATAAACTCTTGTTAATTAAAAGGAAATTTTGCAAATAATTTGCTGGTCAATTGAAATGATATATTAACTTTTCATATAATCTTCTGGTTAATTGAAGTAATCAATGAAATTTGGCATATAAACTGTTGCTAAATCAAGATTACCAATTGATTTTTCTCATAAACTGATATTCAATTGAAACGATAAATCTAGTGTATCTTACAAATGGCCAGTCAATTGGAACGACACTTATAGGTAAATCTAATTTACCTATAAATTATTGGTCATCTGGAATGATTGAGTTTTGCTGATAAACACTCTTGTTAATTCAAACGAAATTTTGCATATAAACTGCTGCCCCATTGAAACGATAAATTAACCTTTCATATAATAGGCTGGTCAACTGAAGTAATCAATGAAATTTGGCATATAAACTGTTGGTAAATCAGAACGAACAATTGATTCTTCTCATAAACTGATAGTCGATTGAAACGATAAATCTAGTACTTCTTACAAACCGCCAGTTAATTGAAACGATACTTAAATAAAAGATTCATATAAAATGCAGGTCATTTGAGAAGTTAAATCTACTGTACATATAAATTACCTGGTCATCTGAAATGATGAATTGACTTTTGCCGATAAACTCTTGTTAATTCAAACGAAATTTTGAATATAAATTGCTGGCCAATTGAGACGATAAATTAACTTTTCATTAATGTGCTGGTCAAATGACGTAATGAATGAAATTTGGCATATAATCTGTTGGTCAACGAAATCGACCAATTGATTTTTCTCATAAACTGGTAGTCAATTGAAACGGTAAATCTCGTCTTTCATGCAAGTTGACAACAAAATTGTCTTATAACCTGCAGGGCAACTGAGAGAGCAAATCTAATTTACGTATAAATTATTGGTCATCTGGAATGGTTAATTGAATTTTGCTGATAAACTCTTGTTAATTCAAACGAAATTTTACATATAAATTGCTGGCCAATTGAAACGATAAATTAACTTTCTATATAATCTGCTGGTCAATTGTAGTAATCAATGAAATATAAACTGTTGGTAAATTAAAACGACCAATTGATTTTCCTCATAAACTGATAGTCAATTGAACCGATAAATTTAGTGTTTCTTACAAAACGCCAATGAATTGAAACGATACCTAAATAAAATTTTCATATAAAATGCAGGTTAATTGGGAGAGTAAATAATTTACGTATAAATTATTGGTCGTTGAGTTTTGTTGATAAACTCTTGTTAATTCAAACGAAATTTTGCACATAAATTGTTGACCAATTGAAATGATAAAATAACTTCATATAGTCTGCTAGTCAATTGAGGTAATCAATCAAATTTGACATAAAACTTTTGGTCAATGAAAGCGATAAATTGATTTTTGTGATAAACTTATGACACTTAAGCACCCCACACTTTTTAAAATAAAATCATATTTTTGAATCACTGTATTCTATTTTATAATTTTTTAGATCGGTTTCGATCAAAGCGTGTTTTTTTAGTTTTTTAAATTATAATTTATTTTGCACTAATAATTTAGGTAGCAGACAATTACTAAACATTTACGCAATCCCCTTAATAATTCTTAAATGAATCAATAGGTGTGCCTGACAAAAAATGTAATTTTATAATAAAATATGTACAACTATGAACTTGTTTTCTCCAAAGTTTAGTGCGGTTTCGATTAGATGCGATATTGCGACCGATAAACGGCAAAATATTTTTTTTAGTTTTGTGTACCTAACAATCTTCTTGGCAAGAAAGTGAAAATATTAAAAAGCTGTCGTAGATGCAAATATTCACACAAATTATGTTTTTGAAAAGGGTAAGCATTATTAACAAAAGTTGTGACATATTATTTTTTGCTCGATTTTTTGTTTTATGGAAAATGTTTGGTAAGTTGATACGTTAAATTGGGAATGTGACTTGTCTGTTTTTTATGGCAGTGGCACACACTAAAGGGACATCCTATGGCGCTCGACGAGCGGTGTGTGTGCGAACATGTTGATTGATACGGTTCTTAAATAGTTATAGGTTGTAATTAGTGGGAAACAGATGTCTTGGACGTGAGTTCCACAGTAATGCAGTGCGCCAGACAAAGTAGTTCTTGTAAAGCGATGTGCTAGGTGTTTCTAGTTGTACGACGAACTGGTGCGCTCCTGCCGTCTGTCGTGATTGTCTGACAGGAGTTGCCAGGGGCGGGATGACGCGGGCCAAATCCTGGGAACATCTGCCGTGAACGTATCTGCAAAACAGAGACATCTCGGCCACATGTCTGCGGTGTTCCAGACTATCCAGATTCCGGATCAACTCCGGGTCGCCGACGAGACGCACAGCTCTTCTGAATGGAATCCAGCAGCTTTAGGGTGTGCTTTGGTGCGGCACCCCAGATATGTGAATAATATTCTAAGCACGGTCTTATTTGCGCTTTGTACAGCAAGAGCAACTGCTGCGGTGTATAGAGTTTTTTTGTTGCGAAATAGCGCACCAAGCTTCTGGGAAACTGATTTTGCGATGTTAGCAACATGGTCATGTCATGACATATTGCTGTTAACCGAGACACCCAGCAGTCCGATTGACGAGGATGAAGGGATGGTCGATCCTGCCATAATGATGTCAGGGTCCGCTGTATTGGCCCTCTTGGTAAACGTTGCTGCTTGGGTCTTTGCTGCATTGAACTGGACCAAATTTCGGTCGCCCCAAGTTTGAACTTTCTCCAGGTCTTGATTTATTGCCGTAATCTGCTCCTGTCTGCGGTGATGAGTCTCAGTAGCTGGTAAGGGTTTTTCTGATCTAAAGCGGGAGACAAGGGTACTGTCATCTGCAAAACTGTAAACAGGATTATTCGTTTCGATCAGCAGGTCATTAATATAGATGAGGAACAGAGTTGGTGAAAGTATTGCGCCCTGAGGCACGCCCGCGTTGGTGGTGAATGTGTCTGAGATGTGTCCATCGACTGCAACGTGTAGGGATCGGTTCTTAAGGAAACTGGCCAGCCAGCTGCAGAGAGAGGCTGGCAGTCCGAAGGACGGCAGTTTGTTGAGCAGTCCGTCATGCCAAAATGCCTTTGAAATATCCAACGCAGTCGCTCGAGACTCTCTGTAGTTTTCAATTGCCCTACTCCATATATGAGTGACATAGGCCAATATATCTACCAATATATCTACTGTCGATCTCTCTTTGCGAAAGCCGTACTGATTATCGCTGATTATCCTGTTGTTCTCGAGGTTTTTGTAGTTGAGGGCGTGGTTTTCTTGCTTTTTTTTGGAACAGGTTGCACTCTAGCGTCTTTCTAAGAGGATGGGTAAGTCCCTTTTCCGTAAGAACGAGAAAAAAGCCTGGAAAAAACGGGTGTTAGTTCGTTGGCGCAGTTCTTTAGCACGATGGCAGGTATTCCGTCCGGTCCTGATGCCTTTTGCGTATCTAGTTCTTTAAGGATTTTGCGAATATCATGGTGATGAAACTTGACTTCTGCCATGGTAGTGTTGATGTTCGATATGGTGGGGAGAGTCTTGCCTTGGGGACGTCTCCTTAGACTCTACCTTTAGAGTGCGATGAAAACATTTTAGCGAGCATGTTTGCTTTCTCCTTGGCTGTAGTCGCCGTGATGCCACGTTCGCCCGTCAAAGGTGGGAGAGACGTTTTTGTAAAGTTGTTACTTACTGCCTTTGCTACCGACCAGAAATTCCTGGAACCACTGGGACATTGCAAACTTTTATTCCTGATCCTTTGATTGTCTTTGTCTTTAGTTTCGTCGATCACACGTTTGCATTCGTTTCTCGCTTCGACAAAATAATTGCGATTTTCAGCGGTCTGATTTTGCTGCCAGTACTTGTAGGATTGCTGTTTCCTACCTACAGCTCTTTCGCATCTTCTGTCGAACCAGGACTTCCTTTTTGATGGTAACTTGATGGAATTTGGGATGTATGCTTCCATTCCTGAGGAGATTACTTGCGAGATCTCTTCGCAGCAGACTGACGGGTCGTCAGTGCCAAAGCAGACGTCGAGCCAAGGAAAACCTAGGTAGAACTCCCTTAGATCGTCCCAGTTTGCAGAATTGTAATGCCAGATTTCACACACCGTTGTAATAAGTTTGTGGTCGGAAGTACCTAATGGCGGACCAACTGTAATTTTGTACTGGTCAGGATTGGTGGTTAGAAAAAGATCCAGGAGGGCGGCGAGTTCGCCCCTCTCTGAGATTCGAGTTGGTTCGTCTACAAGTTGAGTAAGCCCGCAGCTGATGGCAAATGCTTCAGCTTCTCTACCTTCGTCGTCGGTCTTGTTGTGATGTTTGAGCCAGTTTGTGTTGTGGGCATTGAAGTCTCCCAGAACGATTATTTCTGAACTGGGGCGATCGACCTGTACTGAGTCAAAAGTGGTAGCTAGTGTTGAGAAAAAGCTTTGGTAGGCTCTATCGCTCGGAGGGCGATAGAAACAACATATAAACTTGGTTAATTCCTTGGTGGTGAACTTGAGCCACATGCCACATGACGTCAAGGTTGTTCGGTTCGTGTGTTTCCTCGCGGTGACATGAATGTCTAAATCGGGTATGTAAGTCGTAACCAGGATAGGGGTAGTTCACTGTTGTTGTTGTAGAACATACTTGTGTTTCTGTAAGGGCTAGTATGTGTGGTCTATTTGCTTGTAGATGTTGGTGTACCGAATTTACGTTTGTATTTAGGCCTCTTATGTTCCAGAAATCTATTCTAAATTGGTTCGGTATCTTTGCTAACTGTGAAATGCGGAATGAAGTGCTCCCAGGGCCACCCAGCGCCCGGAGATCCGAATGGACGGGGAGTTTACTTCCAGAATATTTTGATCCTGGAAGCACCGTCCATATATTCCTACTGTGGAAGCCGGGAATACCAGCGCGGAAGCGGAACGTGATTTGGAAAAACCACTTAGCGCCTCCCAGTTCTGGTGGGAGGTCTTTCATCGGACGATGCGAGTAGGCGTATGCATCTAACACCTGGGGCCTAGGGGTTCGCGAGACCGAGACCGAGACCGAGACCTGGCAAGTCTTGGTCTTGGTCTCGAAGAAAAAATTTAGTCTCGGTCTCGGGTCTCGAAGCTCGAGACCGAGACTACCTTGGTCTCGGTCTTGTCTCGGTTTAGTCTCGGTCTCGGTTTGAGCAAAAAAAAGTTATTAAATAATTTACTCTTTTATTTCGTTAATAACACAAACGTTACTTCGGAATGTTAAGTTAAATGAAACATCTAATAAGTGTCTTTTGTGTATCAGTTCTTGGTGTAGATGTGATATTAGGGATAAACTTCTTAAATAATTTTACATTTTTTTTTGCAACAGCTGTTTGGATAATAATAGTTAACTTAAATAGGTACCTAATAATATTTTAATATATTTCATGTTAGTTTCTAAATTGTTGTTTTGATATAAAAATGCTTACCTCTGCCCTGTTTTTTTTATTTTTTTTTATTACGGATTTTAAGAGCATCTAAAGTCCCAAAGCCAATGATGTATCGCACTTATTCGAAAAATTCATGTTAATGGCATTTTCCATAACAACTCATGTGTTAGAGAGAGACAGAAAACATATTTTTGGTAAGATTTACCAGGAAATCCACAAAATTATTTTTTCGAATAAGTGCGATACATCATTGGTTTTGGGACATTAGAAGTTCTTAAAGTCAGTAATAAAAAATCCAGGGTCGTGTTTAAAAAAACAAAGTTGATTATGGCAGCTCAAAGACGAAACGTCGGTTTCAAAATCTGATAACACCATCTTGTAGAACAGAAAAAAAAGCAATGAGAATATGAAAATTATTTGGTTATATCTATTCAAATAGACTCGTAAAAAAATAAAAATGAAATCGCGAATATTCGATTTTTTCTAAATATGTTCGGAATTATTCAGATTTTTTTTACTTTATTGTGGCATTTTGATCAGCATCAAATTGCGCAACTTTGCCTCTATCTAACTGATCTCGTATCTCTTCTAGTTTCCGAGATCCCAATGATGAGGCTCGAATTTGGGACACCCTGTACACATAAAAACTAGGTACCGATTTATGTCAATTTTATTGTCAAAGTGGACGCTTTTTCTGCTTATTTTTTACAATTCTTATCAGTTCTAGCGTAGCCATACAGTGATGTCATTTTCAAGCATTCTGTATTATATGGAAACATTTATTTTGAAAACTCTTAAAATTTAACGGTATACAGGGTGTCGCGAAATTAGTGGACGAAACATCAACCATGTATTTATCGGTCAAAAATAAGTCAAATTTTTCTTATAAATATATATCGGGAAGGGAGCTAGAGCCTCTTAAAAATGGGCCCCAGAATATGGTTTTCTTTAATTATTTCCGAAACGGTGTAAAATAGAGTTTTAAAATTTTGGGATTCTACTAACTTTAATATTCTGAATTTAAAAATGGAATTAAAAATAAAAAACTTTAGTCAGGTGCGAACATTTTAAGGGGTGAATCTAAAAATTGACTTTTTTTTGGGCTAACTTTTTATTTATTTTTTCTTCAAATTTTGAAAATTTGACTTTTTTTCGCAAAAAAGTGCCTCTTAGTTTGCTTCGCTAGGACGCAGCGTTTTTGAGAAAAACGGATTTTAAAGTATACTGACTGCCAAAAACGGGTGTAAAATGAAGGTTATAATTTTTGATATTCCCCAAAAATTCCTTTTGACGTTACAAAACTTCATATTATTATAAAATAGTATAGACACTCGTTCCAGAAAAAAGTTATGACAGATTTTCAAAATTTGATTAAATATAGCATTCAATTTACACCCGTTTTTGGCAGTCAGAATACATTTATAATCCGTTTACTAAAAACCCTGCGTCCTAATGATACGAAATAAGCGGCACTTTTTTACCCAAAAAAAAAATAAAATTTTCAAAATTTGTAAAGAAAATAGAAAAATAGCCCACAAAAAAGTTGACTTTAATTTTTTATATACACTAAAATTTTCTATTTCTTATTCCATTTCCGAATTCTAGATATTAAACTTAGTGTACTTAGGGAAATTCCAAAATTTGAAAACTCTATTTTACCCAATTTTGGAAATAATTAGAAAAAAAACATCTTTAGGGACTTTAAGAGGCCCTAGGTCCCGTAGGGGGCGTTTCCCGATATATGTTTATGGAAAAAATTTAAGGTATTTTTGACCAATAACTACAGGGCTAATGCTTCGTCCACTAATTTTGTGACACTCTGTATAGGTATACGGTATATACTGTATAAGTGGATATGGTCAAAGGTGGCCATTCATCTTTTAATAGGTTTGTTCTAGCAGCGATTTCAAACGGTTCCAAACCATCCGGAGTTTGCGCATAGCGATATAAGCGACGCGGACGCTTATATCGTTATGCGCAAACTCCGGATGGTTTGAAACCGTTTGAAATCGCTGCTAGAACAAACCTAATATACCAATTCTGACCCGGTTGTACCAGAAGCAGATATCCAGTTGTTTTAATGGATACGCGATGTTTTATTACCTTGTAGATATTACGAAAAATGTGAAAACTCATAGCTGTTTATTGCTTGGAAATGGCTCAAAATAAGTTATCTACATAATTACATATTATGTACATAACAGTATAACCTTTTAGAATCTTAAAAAGAAGCAGCCGAATTTAAAATAAACAAGCGTTATACCCGGATTTGCAAGATTTTTCAATTTTTTGATTGATATTGGACCCCGTTGGCATAAATTGCCAATAACATACATAAAAATTTTATTTTTTCAGAAAAATAAGCTTTGAAAATTCAACAGATAAAAATATTTTTCGAGACCGAGACCGAGAGTCTCGTTACCTAGGTCTAAGGTCTTGGTCTCGGTCTCGATAGGTGTGTCTCGGTCTCGGTCTCGATTCTAATTTCCAGGTCTCGGTCTCGGTCTCGTTTTCGAGACCGAGACCGAGACAAGACCGAGACCGAGACCATAGTCTCGCGAACCCCTACTGGGGCCGCTTCCACTGGGAGCATCGGCCTCAGACTTATTGCTCTGGTGGTCCCTAGTCTGACAGGGGTAAAAATGGGGTTTGTTGGATCACTCCCCAGTGATCAGCTCCAGACTTTGTACTTCGGTGTTCTCCAGCCTGGGGGAGGACGATGGGATTTGATGGGCCATATCCCATGGCAACTCGGAATGGCGGGAGCGTCACTCATGATTTTAGGTAGATATATCGAGTTAAACTCTAAAATAGCCATAGCACCAAGCTCCCAAGAAAAACGATGGGAAGCAAAATGTGTGCATTTTATATTCATTTAACAAATTGCACTTTTTAAATCGGTTATAGTAGCAGCAGCATACCCACACCTACCATGCAGGTATATCCACGTATTGCAGAAGACATCGCCGTCGGTTACGTCCTTTTTTAATAATTATAAAAATGCTAATATTCCGCTCGCATGAAAGATGGTTTGCCTAAATCAGGCTATGGGTAAGAGAACTTAAAAACTTACCCTCCAACTACATTGTTCTTTTTTAACTCGGAAACGGTTAAAGGAAGCCATTTACCTCTTACCATCATTAAAATAACATTTTCAAAATTATATGCAGGGTGTTATTTTTTTTTTTTAATTTCTACTTTTTTAAATATTTCTGTACAGAAATGTCATACGACCTTCTCGATGCCAAAATCGAATTCGGCATTCCCAAAAACCCCCTCCTAAAGTATTCGAAACGAAAAATATCATCCACATACCCTATTTTGTGGCTAAATATGAAGAAAATGCTCATTTTTAAGACGAAATAGTATATTATTTTATATAGAGGAAAAGTGATACTTTTCATGGCGCGCTCGTGTTTAACAGCCGAACGAAGTGAGGCTGGTAATAGAGAGCAAGCCATGAAAAGTAACTTTTCCTCCAAATAAAATATGCTGTTTTTTCTTCAAATGTCGACAAATTAATGCAAAAACATCTCTTTTTAATAGTAATAATATTTAATTAATATTAAAGATAAGTGGGTTCGCAAGGCGGCTTAGACCGGTGTCGGTGAATAGGCACAGGTTATTGCTATAGTAATGTAACATAAAGCTGTCAGTGGACACTGTCAACAATAATTATTTTTTTAAGATTGCGTCTCCGATTTGGTTTTAAGTCCGTATTGATAACCAGTTATTGAGTAAGTTCGATTAAATAATAACCAATTTGTTCCTAAATTAGTGATTTTTAGAAATGCAGTCACAAATTGAGTGATAAATACAAATTGTAGTTTAATAAATCTTGAGTTGTTGACGCTTATTTTGTCGTATGTTTGTATTGTATCTATGTTGCTATGACAACACTTTTACTTCCGCCGGCGGAAAAGTGAAAAGTAAAGCTCCGGCGGAGGAAAAACGAAACTTCACGGCCGCCTACCCAGTCGAGTAACGACGGATTTACTGACGTTTGGAGAAAAAAGATATTTTATCGAATACTTACGTTATTTGATGTCCTATCGAAAAATGTTATAGAAGCATGTCGTTTCGATCGACCCTCAGACGACGCAGACACTGGCCTAAACCGATTTGAGATATGTCTCTCCGCTACGGAGAAAATTGGGAAAATACAAAAATTACGTTTAGCCAATTAAAAAAAAAAAACGAAACGTCGTACGCCGTACGATCGAACCAAATACTGCGCGTTAAAGTGCCCCAAGAAACCCATCTTTTTGCTATATACCGTTTAGTTATAACGCTTATACCGTATTACAATAATAATTACAGCCGATTTAACGAAAATCTCGATTTGTTTATCGTATTTTTTTTTGAAAAAATTAGTTAGTTTTTAAGTTGAAAACGGTTAAAGGGATTCGTTAACATCTGGCAATAATAAAAATACATTTTTTAAAATGCAGGGTGGTAAAAAAAATTATTTTCAAAAAATTTCTCCTTTTTTAAAATTCCTCCGTTATTTAGCGTCTGACGAAAAAATTCATAAAAAACTTTTTTTTTCCAAATTATCATTATTTTTTTTTTAATTTAATAATTTTTGAGATATTCGCGAATAAGTTCGAAAAAAACGTCTTTTTTTAAAAAGAGCGTTTTTTTTAATTACAACGACCCAACCATAGATTAAACGCTATCAAAATACATATTTTTGGTAGTAAGTGTTTTTAACGTCTGCCCCGTAATTTTCGAGTTACGTTTTTCTCGTTTAGGGTCCGATATCCCGAAAACTAAGAATATTGCCTTTTTTTCGTAAAGAACTTTTTTGTTTTCGTTTTTTTGCTTCGTGACCTTTGTACCCAAAGTTTGAAGTCGATCCGAAAAAAAAAGTTAGGCTCCTCCGGTAGGTTATTCCGGCTCCTACTGATCAAAATAAAGGTAAGGTCGATATAAAATACGGTTTTGTACGTTTGCCGATATTCCTATATTTTTATATTTACATCCCGGAGCCGACCGGGTAAAAACCGCGCGGGAACTTATTTTTCGAATAGGTTCCACCGATTTAGGCTTCATTCTGTGGTTATCATTTTGGGGCCAATTTCAAAAATCTGAAATTTCGATATCAATTAATTAAGGTTTCCCTAGGCGCCTACCGCGGAACCTATCAGTGGTAGGTTCCAGACAAGGTCGGATTCGAAACGTTCCAGAAAAACAAAATTCGATTTCGTTCGTCTCCTACTGCGGAGCCTATAGGAGACCTAGAGGCTCGAATTTTTTTTCTTTGGGGGGGGGGGGGGGGGG
>JAEQML010073646.1:0-14846 GCA_016904865.1 Pissodes strobi | reverse complement strand
ACCGGGATAAACGACCATGATCTACAGATTAAAAATATTTTGGATCATGCGATATTGCCACTTCTACCCTAAATCGGTGACAACATTGCTATTTTAAATGGAACATCCTGCATATTTTTTAATATTCGAATTTCGCATACTATTGTGAGCAACTTTTCTTCATACTTCCCTATACATATCTCTAGCCCTTTTTCGAGAATAAATTAATTGAGAATAAATTAATTTATTTACTTGTTTCAAAATAACTTGATCATCTGATGCAATAATTTTTATAATATCATCAATATTTAACTCTCGACAGGTGTAACTCTTCTTCTTGCTCCTTGACTAGATTCTGACTGATTTCCAGATATCGAGGATGTTTCAAACACCTTGTTCCACTTTGATTCCATACTAAGTTTTTAACAGCTACTGAATGAACCTAAGTATCAATGTTTCTTATACACAGATAATTACTTCTTTTTATCACATTGATGTTCTAAAGGGAGATCCTATGGCGCTCGACGAGCGGTGTGTATGCGAAGATGTTGATTGACACGGTTCTTGAAGAGTTATAGGCTGTAATTAGTGGGGAAGAGATGTCCTGGGAGTGAGTTCCACAGTGATGCAGTGCGCCAGACAAAGCAGTTCTTGTAAAGGGATGTTCTAGGTGTTTTCAGTTGTACGACGAACTGGTGCGCTCTTGCCGTCTATCGTGACTGACTCACAGGAGTTACAGGGGCGGGATGAGGCAGGCCAAATCCTGGGAACATCTGCCGTGAAAGTATCTGTAAAACAGAGACATCTCGGCCACATGTCTGCTGTGCTCCAGACTATCCAGATTCCAGGTCAATTCAGCAGCTTTAGAGTGTGTTTTGGCGCGGGACCCCAGATATGTGAGCAATATTCTAAGCACGGTCTTATTTGCGCTTTGTAGAGCAAAAGCAACTGCTGCTGTGTATAGAGTTTTTTGTTGCGAAATAACGCACCAAGCTCCTGGGAGGCTGATTTTGCGATGTTAGCAACGTGGTCATGCCGGGACATATTGCTGATGACTGATACACGCAGCAGTCCGATTGACGAGGATGAAGGAATGGTCGATCCTGCCATAATGATGTCAGAGCCCGCTATATTGGCCCTCTTGGTAAACGATGCTGCTTGGATCTTTGCTGCATTGAACTGGACCAAATTCCGGTCGCCCCAAGTTTGAACTTTATCCAGGTCTTGACTTGTTGCTGTAATCTGCTCTTGTCTGCGGTGATGAGTCTCAGTCGCTGGTAAGGGTTTTAGTGATCTAAAGATTGCTTGCGGGACGCCTTAGGTAGAGTGTGATGAAAACAATTTGGCGAGCATGTTTGCTTTTTCCTTAGCTGTAGTCGCCGTGATGCCACGTTTGTCCGTCAAAGGTGGAAGAGACGTTTTTGTAAAGTTGTTACGTACTGTCTTTGCTACCAACCAGAAATTTCTGGAATCACTGGGGCATTGCATTGAACCTTTAATCGTGTTTGTTCTTAGTTTCGTCGATCTCACGATTGCACTCGTTTCTCGCTTCGACAAAATAATTGCGATTTTCAGCGGTCTGATTTTGCTGCCAGTACTTGTAGGCTTGCTGTTTCCTATCTACAGCTCTTTCGCATCTTCTGTCAAACCAGGGCTTTCCATTTGATAATAACTTGATGGAATTTGGGATATATGTTTCCATTCCTGAGGAGATTACTTGCGTGATCTCTTCGCAGCAGACTGACGGGTCGTCAGTGCCAAAACAGACGTCGAGCCAAGGAATATCTAGGTAGGACTCCCTTAGATAGTTCCAATTTGCCGAATTGTAATGCCAGATTTTGCGAGGCAATGGTGGATCCTTCTGTATGGGTGGCAATTCACAAATCGTTGCAATAAGTTTATGGTCGGAAGTACCTAATGGCGGACCAACTGTAATTTTGTACTGGTCAGGATTGGTGGTTAGAAATGATCCAGAAGGGCGGCGAATTCGCCCCTCTCTGAGATTCGAGTTGGTTCGCCTGCAAGTTGAGTAAGCCCGCAGCTGATGGCAAATTCTTCAGCTTCTCTACCTTCATTGTCGGTCTTGTTGTGATGTTTGAGCCAGTTGGTGTTGTGGGCATTGAAGTCTCCCAGAACAATTATTATTTCTGAACTGGGCTGATCGGCCTATATTCAGTCAAAAGTAGTAGCTAGTTTTGACTTTAGCTTTGGTAGGCTCTATCGCTCGGAGGGCGATAGAGACAACATATAAACTTGGTTAAGACGGCGGTAAACTTGAGCCACATGACATCAAGGTTGTTCGTTTCGAGTGTTTCCTCGCGGTGACATGAAAGGTTGCTTCGAACAAAAAGGCATATTCCCAACTCATGTCTAAATCGGGTATGTAAGTCGTAACCAGGATAGTGGTAGTTTACTGTTGTTGCTGTAGAACATACTTGTGTTTCAGTAAGGGATAGTATGTGTGGTCTATTTGCTTGTAGATGATGCTTTACCGAATTTATGTTTGTATTTAGGCCTCATATGTTGCAGAAATCTATTCTAAATTAGGTCGGTATCATTACTGTCTGTGAAATGCGGAATGAAGGACTCCCAGGGCCACCCAGCGCCCGGAGATCCGAATAGCCGGGGAGACCTTCGGAATATTTTGATCCTGCAAGCGCCATCATTTCCATATATTTCTACTGTAGAACCCGAAACCACCAGCGCGGAAGCGGAACGTGATTTGGGAAAACCACTTAGCGCTTCCCAGTTCTGGTGGGGGTAGCCTTTCACCGTTCGATGCGAGTAGGCGTATGCATCTACCACCTAGGGCCGCCTCCACTGGAAGCATCGGCTTCAGACTCATTTCTTTGGTGGTCCCTAGTCCGACTGGGGTTTGTTGAATCACTTCCCAGTGATCAACTCCAGACTTTGTACTTCGATGTTCTCCAGCCTGGGGGAGGACGATGGGATTTGATGGGTCATATCCCATGGAAACTCGGAATAGCGGGGGCGTCACACCCCGTAATCAAACTGCTCTCACCAGTTTGACTTTTGTGCCAGCTAATACAATGCAGCCCCTCTTGTCACAAACTGTCATTGATCAGCTCCAGACTTTGTACGTCGGTAGGTTCTCCAGACTGGGGAAGGACGATGGGATTTGATGGGCCATATCCCATGGCAACTCGGAATGGCGGAGGCGTCACTCCCCGCTATCAAACTGCTCTCACCAGAATGACGTTCCTGCCATAAGTGAATAAAAATCCCATATTCCTTAAACAATCTGTAGTAATGCCATTGAGCTGATATCTCAACTCTCTAAGTAGGGATGCCATCCCATTGTTTACAATTTATAGTGATTTAGAAACAGCTCCATCTGCTTTAGGTAATTTTTCCTCTGTGTATAGAAAGCTTTAACAGGTGGAGCATAATTTTCAATTGCATGAACGTGACTTAGTATTTCATCATTATTATTTAATTTTGTTGGTAAATATAGTTCATAAGAATGCAAGTCTGAGGGAGTGATAGAATTGTCTATATAAAGTTATTCACTAACATTAAAAATACTCATTTTAGATGTTTAATTCCGAGTGGGTTAAGTTGTTATCTATTATCATGTAAGCAACTAAAAAGCTTAAATTTATTATGTTTAGCTTCTTGTGTTTCTAGAGGTTGTTGAGAAATGGGTATTGTTTGAATATCGTTTCTATTACATAAAATAACCATTACAAATTTAGTTTTAGTTTCTTTTCGAAAATAAAATTCTAATTTAATATTTTAACAGTAATATTGCCTATAGCTTTTACTGTAACTTGAACTTAAATAATATTTTGTAGATTTGTAATTATTTTAAAACCTGACGGCTTGTTGGCAAGAATTGGTATATAATATAGACAGGTCTTCCATTCAGGTAGGAACTCTCAGCAATACTGCAATCCATACATAAGAAATTAAATTTTATAAATTCAGCGAGATTGTCTTATAATTTACTTTATCCATCACCTTTAATACTTTGATTTTTAAATCCTAAAATTTTTCCAATAGTTCCACCTTTAAAAATAATATCTACACTACATTTAATTTCAGCTTCTAGTATTATGATTAGCATATAAGTGAAAACAAAACCTTTTTGTTATCAAAACTATTTTGGAAAAATGTATTTATATCGCCTATTTCATTACTGCCAGCGGGTATTTCAACGTAATCGTTTGCATTACCATAATAAAGTTTACTCTTAGTTTTATCAAGGTTAGGGACTGCATTAAAAGTTTCAAAAATTGTTAGTCCTATGAAATAATCTGAGTCCTCATCTAAGTAAATTGGTGGATTAATTGTTGCAAAAGTTCACCACTTGAGCTGAAAGAGCAATTGTAAATGACAAATGTCTCCAGAATCTCTTTAGAACAAAGAATAGTTCACACTTTCATGTTTATAAAAAGAAATTGTAGGCAAAGTTGTCCCCAAACTGATGAATTAATGGTTGATGGCAATCATAATTATAAAGGACGTTATTTTGCTACCATTGCTAAAGAAGTATGATGCTAATTCTGCAGGCGGTCTTAAACCTTTCAAAACTACTCAAATTAATAATTTGCTTAATATGTTTTATATATGATGTCCCATTAGTTCCTGGATCATATTCATCATACAAGTTAATAATGTCAC
The DNA here is from genome assembly GCA_016904865.1 of Pissodes strobi. Taxonomy (NCBI): domain Eukaryota; kingdom Metazoa; phylum Arthropoda; class Insecta; order Coleoptera; family Curculionidae; genus Pissodes; species Pissodes strobi. The sequence continues at coordinate 10,223 of JAEQML010073646.1, read as the reverse complement.
ATTCAACATTATTTACATCTCTTGGTTACTTATTACGCATAAATATTCCACGAAAATTAGGGATTTTCAGTTGTCTCACATATTTTTTTAACTCAAAATTTGAAAGCAGTTTGCAATGTAGCATATTTAATAGTTTTTTATATACGGTTTCGAATATAGCCTACAACCTTGTTTATAAGGTCTTAAGAAAAGTCCTTTTTCAATTAGCATTTTCTCCATCACTTTATTACAATTTTTTGTTCTTCAAATTTATATTTTGCACCTTTAGCCGTATTTATTGATGCAGAAATTCGTGCTACTCCCACACTTAGAGCTCCTAATGCAGAAAGTCCTGCAAATAATGGAGCTAGCGGCAGCAAACACCTGAATTTTGGAATTAGAATAATTGTTCTATTAGGTTGTTTTACCTTACCGTTTCCTCTTATGAAAGACGCTAAAGCATCTTCAGCCGCAATTTGTACATTTTTGCACTTCCCTCCAAATGTCCCCATTTTGGCCTTTTGTAAAGCGGGTTGAAATGAAATGGTCTTAGCAGTTCATTGATTATTTTTTTGTTTTTTCAGTTTTATTCCTTTACCTATTTTTATCTATTTGCCTTTCTTTTGAATATCCATACTTAACTTTGATTTTGTTTTCATAATGTCCGCTATTCCAAGAGCCGTCAATCGTTCTCCTAAAGTTGCGTCGCTCGACTTAAATCTTTGAAAGGTTTTTTACGCCAATAACTTATCGGCAGGGCCGGATTACCCACTAGGCTAACTAGGCTATAGCCTAGGGGAGCCCAGGTTGTGGGGGCGCGCGGCGGTCCGGTGCGGCGCGATGCCCGATTCCCTAAAATATCCCAATGTCCAAATTTCTAGCCTTGTTAAGGTGATGATATTCTGATTTTACTATAAAACTTTTCTTATATCGATGTAGTAGGCAATTGATGCAAGAAATACTGTAGAAATCTTTCTCGGCGTGACGCTCCGAGCTACGAACGCCAAAAAACTTTAGTGCTTCTAGTTTAAAAAGAGAACTCGGCATATGCTTTCAATGACGTCGTCAGCCTGTGAACTAAGGGGGAGGGCAGTCCGAAATTTAGACACTAAAACCAAGGTCGAAAAGAACTTTTTAAATGTGAGAGGTTAATATAACAGATATCTTCTAGTGCTTAGGATGGAGCAACTGCCATTAACAATACACTATAAGGTCTACTCTCAGAGACAAGGGAGAGATGCTCAACTAAATGAAAAAAAAAAAGTTACGAATAGTACGAAGTAATAGACGAGGAAAGGAAGATCGATGCTCTCTGTCTGGCTTCATGAATGGTGAAAATAGAGGGCGCCATTAGCAAGTGCCGCTAAAAGCGCGGGAGATTTGAATGTTTCTTTGATTGCTTTATTGCTATATTTTATCCATTCTGACGAGGTGAAGATTTTTTAATACTATTATGTATTCGTATGACTGATTTTAAAAAGGATGAGTATACAATGTTCACAAATAGTTTTAGATAAATATTTACACAACTACATAATAAAATTTTAAAAATCTTCACCTCATCAAAAGGGACAGTTTATCAAAGTCGCTGATATAAGAAAATTGCGGTTGATCGAAACTCTATTCAAATAATCTACCGTAGACAATAAAGGCATGTTAATCGAAATGATACATATTTCATAAAAAGTATATTCATTAAGACAACTGAGTCACTCACTTGAAATTAATAGTCAGAGTGTAATACAAACAATAATAAGTGAATTCAAGATATGTCTACCATATGTACTTACTTAAAATTAAAAAACAACAATCATTAGAAAAAACTCGAACAAATGTCACAGTTCATTATACAAATATAAAATTATATTTAATGTCTAATGACTTACAGACTTTTACAAGATAAGGGACAAAGGAAACTAGTTCATTTTTCAACTGCATCTCTTAATCCACAAACAATACAAGGAGTCTCAGCAGCCATGATGCTGTTTGTGTTGTCTCTATTAACTAGTCCACTGATCCACTCCACTCCGGACAAAAATTAACATTTCAGTCACAAGATGAATGAAAAAGCATATCTTTCAGGCAAATATTTGCGGAATTAACACAAAAAATTTAAGAAAACAGCAGCAAGTCAAACTAAAATCAGCCTAGAATGAAAACATGGTGTAACGGGTAACGTATTGAACTGTTATAGTGATACTTGTCGATGCCATCTAGTATTCAGCTGTTCAGTTTCTAACGCAGAATTCCATGAGTTAGACAAAATACATATATCATTGGTTTTTGCAACAGCGTCGACACGACTTTGGCTTCATCTACAATCACCTTTGGTAACGCTAGACAAATACGGAAATGCATTAAGTAAATGAGATGACATGATGGGACAAATTTTATATTTTACTTAACTGTCTCTCCCTTGTCTCTAGTAGCGCTTACAAAGGCGAGACGCCAAACTTTAGACCAGACGGGGTGAAACGTGGGACGAGGCCTGAGCGGTTAACCACCATTTCATCAGATTCCGCGACGGAGCAAGAAGGGCAATGCTGGGGGCGGAGCTTAGAGGGAACCTTCTAGTTTATTGTTAATGTTCGGTGCTAGAAGGTTCACTCTATGCCCCGGCCCCCGTAGATCCCTCCTTGCTCCGTCGCGGAAACTGATGAAATACTGGTTATCGAATCAGGCCTTGTGCCACGTTTCACCCCCTCTGGTCTAAAGTCTGGCATCTCGCCTTTGTAAGCGCAACATCAAAGTGCCAACTGAAGAGTGGACCTTCTAGCCTCTTGTTAATGTTCGGCGCTTTAGGAATAACTTTACGCTATTGTCAAATGTATGCAGACAGAATATTTATATTTTTAAATTCTATTATATGTAGTCTGCAGTCATGAGAACGATATTAGAAAACAAGTGTTGTCATAAATCTTCGAAAAAAAATCCAAGGAAGCAATAGCCACAGCAGCCAAAAAACACTAAATAGAGTGAAAAACCACATGAGAAGCACTTTAAGCAAAAAAGGTGACATACCTATCTATTTTAACCATTGAATCAGAACTGGTCTAAACATTAGACTTTTGTCACATAATTAATGAATTTGCCCCAATGAAATGACGAATAATAAAGTAGTTTTTTATTCAAATAAATTTCATTTAATTTTTATTAAGAGACAATTTGTATCAGTGCAGTAAAAGAAAACTATCAAAAACATAAACATGAAGAGGGGTGGGGGGTGGGGGGCGACTAGCCGACGGCGCGTTGGACCCTTAATCCGACTCTGCTTATCAGCCTCGTTGCGATTACTTAAGTCGAAAAATTAACAACAAGCTTCATCTAAATAATTTTTACCTTATCAACAGTTTATAAGCTAATGTTGTATTTGTTGGTAGTCGGATTACGATTCTGTAGTTATTGCTAAAGGTTGTAATTTGAAATCTGGTAGGCATCGAAAGGGATAAACTATATCTATAAATATGAACGAGAAAATTGCTAGATAAATAATGAATGCTCGTAAAGCCGTAAAGCGAAAATATCTTGCTGTCTGATATAATAGCAGATTCAATAATTCGCCAAGAAAAAGAGTTAAAACCAGTTACTGCATCTATGTAGGTATTGATTAAAAGTATCAAATTGAAACCATTAATAAAACGAAAAGTTTCTTCACCTCAAATATTTTCAACTCCTTAACCTTCCAAGTTTTCACCTGTCAAACAAAAACCAACAAGAAGACAGACAAACATATATCAGAGATATCTTCCCAGTAAAATATCATAACTTTTTCAGCACACAGATATGTTTCAGCATAATGTTGATGATGATAATGACGATGTATTTTACCTAGCTCCCTGACCCTGCAATTCAAAAATGGAAAATAGCAGACGGTTTGATCGTATTCCAAAAGGAAAATATTAAAGTCCAAATTTAACCTAAAAGAAACTCCCGGATTGAATAAATCAAAGGGTTATACATCAAACGACCTTGAAAATTATATTGACATTTTGAAATGAACAAACGCTTTTATAGAAAAAATTACGATCCTGATGAACAGATAAAGAGAACCACAAATCCGAAATATCTAGCAATATATAAACTATATTTAATTAAAAAATGTAAAAGGATGAACGTTGTTAAATTTATTAAATAAAAATTTGATTATGTGTCATATGACGATGTCAACAAATTAGTTGACATATTAAAATTACTAGTGTCTTCACAATTAGCCGGTCACGCCGGCCATCAGAACGAAATTATATCGATATTCGAAATACTTCGTGAAGCGAAAATAATTGTATAAAAGCTAATTATTTTATAAGAAACAACTATTAAGTTACAGAACATGAAGTTAAAATATCGATTGATAAATTAGGATCACGCATTCTATTCAAAAATCATAAATTAATTAAAATTAGAAATGTTTCTTCTTCTTCAACTTCTGAGATATTAAATGTTGTGGATATAAATGCAACAAAAGTGTGCTTCCACTAAGAATCAGTATCAATTACTTCAAGATTGTAGAACAACGTAGGTTTTCCAATTCTAAGAGCGATGTCTCGAAAAAGATGAATATCCCAAAAAAAGATGTTGTTCTTCAAATAAACGAAGCATCAATAATATATAGGACAAACATTAAGATTGTATCAGCAGGTGATGTAATAAGTGCTAACAAAACGATTGTTGACGATTTTCTATGGAGAACTTTTAATAAAATGTCAAACTTTCATAGAGGAATAACCATTTTTTTCTTACTACTATGACAGATAACTTTAAAGAGAAGATGCTGTTAATGAACTATATAATCTAAGCAGAAAATATTGCAAACGTCGGCGTCGGAGGGTTACAGTAAAGAGTAAATGATTTATTGCAGCCTGATGTGATCAAAATGATGCCTTATTGGAATTCAATAGAGGTTATCATTACATGTTGGTAGTAATTAATGTATTCTCAAAATATATTTGGATAGAACCAATAATGAAATGAAATAATGAAAGGAAGTTACTGAGGTAATGACGAAAAGTATAAAACGCGTTGAAAATTATCCAAAAAAAATATTTAAAGTGATATGGGAAAAGATTCCCTCAATAAAAAATTTCAAACGTTAATACTTTTGAACTCTTAAGCAATCCACTTTTTGTTTTAATACAAAAACGTAAAAACCTTTGGCTCCTGTTCCATAAAAATTTTCAATGGGTTGACAGACTTGGTAATTGGCATATTATGACTATTGTCGATTGGAAATAAAAAATAATCAAAATCATTTAATTTCCTCTGGTATGAGAAACATATATAAAAAAACGTCAATACATGGATGCAATGTGTACAATGACTATTTGGTATAAAGTAAAAACTCAAGTCCTAAGACAACAAATAATCTAAAATCGGTTGCAAGGTATATAGGTTATAAACACTATTTTTAAGTCGTCAGTTCTCTTAAAGACTGGAATACTTTTGATACTCTTTACTCTTTCTGGCAATTTATTAAATACCTTTATTGGAAGTATTGCCGCACTTCTCGCTACAATATCTAATTTATGTTTAGGTATCGTAATATTCCTATTACATCGCCCATTATAGTCGAATTTTCTGATGCATGTTACGACTTGGTTTCATGTTGTAAACGCAAGACAAGATATAAATAGACGCAACAGTTAAAATGTTCTTTGAATAGCATTGTCCTCAATATACGATTTTGCAGTAATAGAACACTATGTAAGGAACAAGATACTACCCATAAAATGATAGAGTATTTTATCCTAGAATAAATATATGTATAATAATAAGTTTTTAGAACGCAGGTGTCAAAATTACTCAAATTTAGGATAACAAAGTTTTGCGTTGCAAGGCTTTGGCATAAGTTATTAATATGATTGGTTCACTTTGATTGTGAATCCAAATATAGACCCATAGTTTTCGTTATTTTTTTGTTGCATGGTATGTCTTTACATGGAAAAATACAGACTCACATCATACGGAGTTGAAAATAATAATACCGTTTCCGTTTTGCTGACATTTAAGGCTGCTGCTGTTTCGCAGTAATCACTCATTCTTTGTACATATGTTCTACTCTTCTTTAAAAGAGCCTCCACATTTTCGCTAGTTATTATAAGACTAGCATCGTCAGCAAATTGATATATAAAACAGATATGAAAGCTGTCATGAAAGCTAGACGCTAAGTCGTTGATAAATAAAATTAATAAAATTGGTCCTAGTGTACTTTCTTGAGGAACTCCATTATCAAGCTCTTCAAGTCTTAAAGATAATTTAGCTTTGCAATCTGTACTCTCACTCTTTGCAGACGACCCTTAAAGTACGTTCTCAATTAATTCAGCGGTCCACCGCCCATCCTCATATTCCTAAGTTTATGCAACAAAAGATCATGCGCGTTCAAGCACAAAATCTTAGCACTGTTTAAGTTTCATACAACATGTTTGTTGTGTTCTAATAGCGCTGCTTCCGTTGAACGACCTTTTTGAAATCCAAATTGAGACGTAAAAAGCGTTGAAAGTATTCCAAAAAATATTGAAAGTGATATGGCAAAGAATCCTTCAAAACACATTTCAAAAGTTAATACTTTTGCTCTTTTATGCCCTACTTACTCACTTGTTAGCTATTATATAATGATTTAGAGTCTCGCAAAATGCACTCTCAAATACCTTTGAGAATAGGGAGAGCATAGCAATTCCACCATAGTTCTCTATGGGCTCTTTTTACGCAACGCCATCACAACAGATTGTGTTAGTAAAGAAGGACACCTACCCTCATCAAATGATTTACTTATTAATATTGCAAAAGGAAATTTCATGTACTTTACAGTGTGTCTAAGTAGTGAGCATGGAATATAATCAAACCCTCTTGGGTGTTTTTCAACATGTTAATTTTAAGGTCTCCTCTCCTCCGTTAGAATGTGCAACAAACTCATTTTTATAACATGTGGCATATCGGCATCAGTAGTATGTAATTCCAAAGATCTGCAAGGAATTATCTTTTAGGAGCTTCTGCAAAGTAATTACTAAATATCTCGGCTGAATCTTTAGTATCAATTATGTCGCTTTAAAATGTAATCTTATTAGGAAGAGGGCTATTATTATTTGAATTTTCTGTAATATTACAGGCACCTTTTGATTTTTTTTCGACCGACAACATTACTTCGTTAAAATATCGACGATTTGGCTCTAAGAAAGAAATTCAACGAAAATAAGAAACTTTTACGCCTGCTGATAAAGCGAGGTATATCTCCGTCATTACCTAAATGAATGTTTTGTTTTCCAAAGAAGACTTAATAATAACAGCTGTAAAATATCATACATCATGGCTATCCATGGCACACTTGACAAAAATAAATAAATTATTATCCAGTATCTTGCGTAGTAATATTTAATTTCTGAGCTTATTTTTAATCCGATCGTGAATAAATTAGTATCGTTAGATTCGCCAAAAAATCCTCTTTACGGAAAGTGCTTGTCAAAAAAGGGTCGCCATTTAAAAAAAATAGTTAGACACAAAAATGTGATTTTGGCAACTTGTTTTATCCCCATCTATCATACTAATCACTAAAACTTTGCGAATGCAATTTTCTGACATCATCTGAGGTCCATAGATTAGTTTGCGCCCGACCACGGCCACCTAGATCCAATATTAAAACTGGCTCTAAAAAAATTAAGAAGGCGTAAAAACTTTTTAAAATATCACATTCTGATCTAGAATTGTCTCAGAAATCCAAAAATGTAAAAATATACAGGGTGTTCCATTTAAAAATTTGAAACCGGAGCCATTTCCGGTGAAACCGGAAGTGACCGGAAAGTGAAAAGTATGCGAAAATTGTCCTTTTCCTATACCATTTACCTACACAAAATCCCATTTTGATAAATCTAATACCCTAGATGTTATGACTTTAGTCTTGACCGACTAGTTGAATAAAACGACTTTTAATTCTTGGGGTAGCGGTCTAGGTCTAGATCTTTTTAATTGTGACATTCCTGCAGATATTAAACAATTCTTAGCACTAGGCAGTATATTCAGTATACAACCTACATCTCAGATATCAACTTAAAAAAACTTCTAGCAGATATAGAAAATGTCATCATTATGTTTCCTGAATTTAACAGAAATATTGTTAAATCTAAGGTCACTAACGTTCTAACAAATTTTATAAATCAACCATCACAGAATAATTATTTAAGATCACTATTTTACAAAACTAAAAAAATTTTGAAATCACATCCAGAATTAATTATAACTAGAGCTGACAAAGGCAACATCACAGTCATCATGAATAAAGAAGATTATGTAACGAAATCACTAGAGATTCTATCTGATGAAAATTATTATACAGTCCTAGATAGAGATCCAACTTCAACAATTCAACAAAAAGCCAATAAAATTGTATCTAAATTAAAAAATAGAAACGTATTAACACCAGAACAAAGTAAACAACTTACCATTTACAATCAAACATCACCTAAATTTTATGGTTTACCGAAAATTCACAAACTAATCTTGTCATTAAGACCAATAATTTTCTCAATCAATGCACCAAATGGTAAGTTGTCACAATTTGTCACTGATATACTAACAAAAGCCTATAACAGAAACAATGATTGTTATACATTAGATAGTTTCACGTTTGCTAACTTTATCAACAATAAACAACTTCCTCCAAATTATGTAATAATTAGCCTGGATGTAGTATCGCTATATAGCAATATACTTTTTCACTAATAAAAACCAGCATAATTAAACACTGGAAACGGATTGCTGAATATACTAATCTAACACAAAATGATTTTCTAGAAATTCTAAAATTTGTTTTCGATTCAACTTACTGCAGGTTCGATGGTAGATACTATAAACAAACTCTGGGCACTCCAATGGGAGCCACCCTTTCACCAATTGCCTCCCAGTGCGTAATGGATGATTTGTTAGATAAATCCATTCCAAAGCTAGGCTCCGATTTGCGTTTTTTAAAAAAAATTCGTGGATGACGTAATCACAAGTGTACCAAAAAACAGCACAGATGATATTCTGCGAATATTTAACAGTTACAACAATCACATTCAGTTCACCATGGAATGTGAACAGAACAATAGTGTTCCATTTTTGGACACTAAACTAATCAGAACTGATCAAAACATCGTTATTGCTGATTGGTACACGAAACCCACGTACTCAGGAAGATATATTAACTTCCACTCGTTTCACACTTAAAAAATGAAGATCAATTTAGTAATGGAACTAGGTAATAGAATCAGGAAAATTTGCCATCGTTCACGCATTAACGAGAATCTTAAAAGGCTTTACCTCATTTTAAAAGACAATTCTTATCCAGATTGGTTTCTCAAAAATTTCTTATTTAACTCTATCAACACTCAAGACCTCAATGCTCAATTAGACGAAACCGAACCAAATGAACATTCACCATCTCATCAAGATAAAAACACTCAGTATAATTTGGCTATCTCCCCAGAAATATCTGCTAATCAACCGAAATATTATTTTTCAATACCATATGTTAAACAGCTCACACATAAATTAGAAAAAATCCTTACACAACAGGTCAATGTTAAAATATGTGGTAAGCACACAATGAAGATAGGCAATACTTCCTCCAGGCTAAAAGATTCTGATGAAACTCTAAAAAGATCCAGCGTAGTATATAAGATCAAATGTATTGAGTATGAAAAGAATTATATATGACAAACATCCACTGTTTTAAAAGATAGAATAACTAGGCATAAGAGTGACTGCAGATTAAACAAAAAAACTTGCGCTCTGTCAGAGCATGTAATAGAAAATAAGCATAACATAGACTTTACAGATGTGGAAGTGATTGGCACTGAAATTAACTCAACAAAAAGGCAATTCTTAGAAATGGTGGAAATCCACCTAGAAAACAACTGCATAAATAAAAGAAAAGATTTAAATAATCTCGGTGTCATCTACTCTTACATATTGTCATGTTTAAACAGAAATCATAATGCCGAGGACAGTGAACTTAGTACTTCGAACAATGTCTCATTCATGTAAATGTCCAGCTAATTACTTGGACACATGCCTAAAATGCTCACCATTCTCTGCATTGGATTAAGAAATATAAATAAATTAAACATAGAATAATGTACAATAATTAATTACTGCACGACCCAACATCGTTCTAACTGTTAGCAATAAAATTTAAACCTACCGCCAAATCAAGAATAGATGGCGCGCTACAAACACCCAATAAGAAGTAAAAACCATAAAATTTAAAAAAACTATGT
>JAEQML010073645.1:0-14846 GCA_016904865.1 Pissodes strobi | reverse complement strand
GCTTATCAGCGAACAAATGTAAGCCCCGCCAGTTTAAATTAAGAAAATAAAGATAATGAGAGTATTTTTCATGAATATATATACAGGGTGTCTTAAATAGCGTGTGCCACTATTGCTATCTCTGAAACCGTAACTGCTACGAGGTCGGTTAAATCAGAGAAAAGTTGCCTTTTTTGATACCCATTCAGGATCCGTCTAGAGTGTTGTCAAATTCCTGTTAGTTTCTAAGATACAGGGTGATTTATGAAAAATGCCTAAAATAATTTTGTCGATTATTACAAAAACTATTAAATTTCGAGACACGGTTTAAATTCGAAAGTTTTATAACTTTTTCCGCTCTACAATATGGTGCGTTCAAATTTCACATCCGGCGTTTCGTGTTCGGGCCACCACCATCAACTTAATTTTCGTAAATACGGACCTGGATTTTTTATTTCAGATTTCAAGACCTTCTGATGTCTCAAAACCAATGACGTATCGCACATATTCCAAAAACTACATTTTTCGCTTTTTATTTAATTCCTACCAAAATTCTCTTTTTCGTCTCTCTCTAACACATTATGTTCTTATGGAAAGTGCCAATAATATGAATTTTTCGAATATTTGATTTTGGGACAGCTCTTAAAATCTGAAATAAAAAATACAGGTCCGTATTTAAGAAAATTAAGTTGATGGTGGTCACCCGAACACGAAGTGCCGGAAGCGACATTTGGAGGCACCAAGTTGTAGAGCGGAAAAAATATAAAACTTTTGAATTTAAATTGTGTCTCGAAAATGAACAGTTTTTGTAATAATCGACGAAATATTTTTAGGAATTTTTCATAAATCACCCTGTATCTTAAAAACTAACAGGAATTTGACAACACTGTAAACGGATCCTGAATGAGCATAAAAAGACAACTTTTCTCTAACTTAAACAACCTCGTAGCACTTACCGTTTCAGAGATAGCAATAGTGTCACACGCTATTTAAGCTTTCCTACATAATTTGAAGGATATTTGACTAATTTTCCCACAGAATATCAAAAAAACAATTGAATGTGCTTGTGAACCACAAATATACGTGAAACTTCAATCTTCATCCAAAATAGAAAGGCACATTGTATTTTACCACATATTTTATGATAAATAATAAACAAATTATGTGCACACAACTGACTGAAGTGAAACTTCAGAAAGAGATATAAACAATTGTGTTTTATATTTTTTAGGCTTTTTTCTCAACTTTTGCCCTCGGTTTCGATACTTTTATTATTTTTTTCCTTTTTTTCACTTTTTTCGTCGAAAACTGTGTTTCTCAATATTTTTTTCCTTATTTTTTTTTCGTTTTATAATACTCTTATTAACTTTCCGAACAATTTTTTTTTATTATTTGGATTTACAATAGTTTTATCAACTATCCTAACAATCTTTGGTTTTTGTTTTTTTTTCTATTAATTTTTTTTCTTATTTTATTTTATAATACTTTTATTAACTTTCCGAACATTTTTACGTTTTGTCCAATTTTTTCCAAAAATTTTTTGTTTTTCTTCCCATTTTTGTCATTCATCCCCGACCTCGTAGATTAACTCCTTCGCCTTTTTTTACCAAAAACCGCGTTTCTCTAACTTTTTTTTATTATTTTTTTTCATATTTCGTTTAATAATACTTTTATTAACTTTCCGAACAACTTTTTTTTCTATTAATTTTGTTTTCTTAATTGGTTTTATAATGCTTTTATTAATCTTTTGTTTTTGTTTTTTTTTTAATTTAATTTTATAATACTTTTATTAACTTTCCGAACATTTCTTTTCTCTAACATTCCTCTAACTTTTTTTTATTTTTTTTTCATATTGCATTTTATAACACTTTTATTAGCTTTCCGAACAACTTTTTTTTTCTATTAATTTTGTTTTCTTATTTGGTTTTATAATGCTTTTATTAACTTTCCGAACAATCTTTTGTTTTTGTTTTTTTGATTTAATTTTATAATACTTTTATTAACTTTCCGAACATTTCTTTACGTTTTTTTCAATGTTTTCCTCTTTTTTCAAACTTTTTGTTTTTTTTTCTTTTTATTTTTGTCATCCATGTCCTCGTGGCTGAACTATTTCTCCTTTTGTTCGCCGACAACCGCGTTTCTCTAACTTTTTTCTTATTTCGTTCTATAATAATATAATATATTAACTTCCCGAACGATTTTTTACGTTTTTTTCCCATTTTTCGAAAATCTTTGAGTACCCAGGAGGTGGGGGGTGGGAGGTATAACTCCTCCCACTGATGACCCCCGCCGGGGTCATCGCTTGTCGGATTTTCGATCCGAGGCTCCGTTGCAGAGATATCGGAAAAAAACGGTTTTCCCCCAAAATCCCCCTTAAATTAGAGCCCCGGTCCCCCCATATGGTTACCCATTAGGCGCACCTATCATAAAAATTTCGACCCCGTAGCTCTTCCCACTCTCCCGAAATTAATTATTTTAGTTTTTTTCTTCCCCCTCTCCTGGCCGGGGGGGGGGGGGGGGGGGGGGGGGGGGCTATACGGGATCCATTTTCGTCCAGGATCCTCATTTTACCCCGGCTACATGTCATGAAAATTTCAACCCTCTAGCTATACTGGAACACGCTTAATTAAAGGAGCGTTTCACCTTCATAAGCATTTTTTTCTGACTTTACCCTCGATAAAGATGTTTCACTTCAATAATATTTTATTGTATGCACATTTGCTGACACGAGTAGTAGAACATAATACATGAAAACCCAGCAGGTTTAACCATCGGTTCTTATCGGAGATAAAGAGGCGAGTTCGGCACGTATGACGTAGAAGAGACGAATCACACATTTTGTAACGTTCGCCTCGTTGTATCACGGTTATAAAGTTTTCAAAAAGTGTTCTCTTTGAGTACCTAACGAAGTTTCACTTCAAAAACAAATGCACGACGAAAATAACGAAACACGTTCTGTCTGGAGAGTAAACCGGCCAAACGTGTTACGAAAGTTACGAAAAGGGTGATCGGGAATAAAAAGTGTGATACTGCGGCCGCGAACGTAATGAATGTAGACGTTACCGACTCGAGAATTTGCTCCGGCCCGTCCACAATTCAAACCATACAAGCATAGGATAACCATCTTTTATCTTCTACTCTTCCAAGTCGTGTGCGCCGAACTCGCCTGACAAGAATCGATCGTTGAAAGGGCCGGGGCTTAATATATATTATGCTCTGCCATTCGTGTCAGCAAATTTCTATAAATTCAAAATACATAACGTGTTCTACCATTCGTGTCAGCGAATTTGCAATCGAAGTGAAAACTTCAACAAAGCGACATTAAAATAGAGAAAATTAAACGTCGAATGTTCAATATTCTAGGCTAGGTTAAGGGAGGCCCCAATTAATTAAAATTATTTCTTGTGAAGGTCGCACGTCCAGTAGTAGCCCTACCGAGTGTGTGTATATTAGGTATAGTGCCTTAAAATTAACATCTAATATTTCCATGCTACAACGAATATAATATAAAATTCGTCGATGCGGATTAGATCGGGCAAAAACAACGCCTACCCCTCAAATCCACTTGTTTTGCCGTCATTTTCCTACACACAAACATTCAATAATAATAATATCCTATAACATAATGTAGTGTATAATTAACGTAATTTCCTTCCGAAGGTCTCTCCCCGCACCCGCTTGCCAAGCTCCCTGCCCCCCCTGGCCCCGCCATAGACTAAGTCAAGGCCAATCTCCATCTCGGCACGTGTACAAATTCTACTGACCCATTTTCGCGCCGCCTAACGGAAACCGCCGACCCGAGCCGAACGCTCCCGATCAATACTCGAAAGGGTATGACGCGGCGTCGTAGCGGCCGCTTTTCCTTTGTTTGTTTCGCGGGGCGGCGTTGCCACGCTTCCGTAGAGGTTTGGAAGTAGAACGTTAACAAATCACGTGAATCGGGATCGGTTAGAAGCAGACACTCATGATCGGTCCGGTCACATAATATTAATTTAATGATACGCTTATTTGTAGTATGTTTATGTAGGCGTATAACATAATATGATAAGCGTTATCGTAATCCTTCTTATTAAAATTTAAAAATCACATGTACCCATGTATATAAAAAGCATTTTTTATCAACAACAAACAAAGAGTATTTTGCGCACGGCTTCTTCTATTTAATAATGTAACTTCCTCTTCGAGTATGCATAATATACAGTCATATTTCTTGTTTCTCTTTGTATGCATTCTAATTTTCTAGTCTACACTGTCCCATGTTTGGTACATTTTTCATACTTTTTATGTTTTCGTCTAACTTACTTTTCCTCCAATTGTGTTTTTTAACTTTCTCCAAACATTCGCTTATTACCTTTGGTCAATGTTTTCTCCCTTTTTCTTTCGTGATCCAAACTTTCGCTTATTGCCTTTGCTCAATGTTTTCTTCCTTTTTCTTTCCCCTCAATTCTATAAAATTTGTATGATATATAATATGCAATAACATTTCTTGTTTCTCTTTCTATCTATATACTCGATTTTTGTGTGCTGAGCTGTGCCATGATTTCTCGAATTTCTGTTTTCTCGAATCCAATTCTCAATGGTATTATCAATTTTTACTTATTAACTTTATGTTCTGTTCGTTCAATCCTTTCTATTATTGGGCCATTATATGTTTCAACTTCTAATACCTTTTTATCAACTTAGTTCTTTATTCGTTTATAGATTACTTTTCTTTCATTTTAACTTTTTCTATTTTTGCGTGCTCTTTTCAAGTATATTCTTTCTTCAATTATATTTTTCGATTTCCTCTAAACCTTTAATCAGTTTTTTCAAGTAAAATTCTATATTTAACTAACTTTTGTCTTTTACCTAGTTTACACTTTTTTCAATTACGTTCTTGAATTTACTTTGTAATTTACCTCTTTATTTATTTTGTCTTTTCTGCCCTTATTACCGTTCTCTTCTGTTCCTTTTTGTGTATATACAATAATTATTATTTGCGTTTATTTTTATCATATAATTATTTTATTTTCAATTCTTCCCCTTTTTGTTATTCGTTTTCTGTATCTTATCTTCTACTTCTCTATTTATTTTATTGACGTTTTTCTTTTTCACTTGCTTTTCTTTCAGTTCTGTTTTTTCTAATTTGGTTTAAGAATTTTCTAGTGTAGTTTTCCTTCGATTATATTTTCCAACTTTCTGCAAATCTATATTTGTTAACTTTGTTTTTTGTTCATATTTCTTGTAAATTTACAACCGTTACATGTGTTGTTATTTTTATTAAATTTATTATTCAACATACTTTTCTTTCAGTTCTGTATATTTAAAATTGTTCTCATCTAGCTTGCTCTTCATTCGAGTATACACGGTGTCCCATATAAGAATGCACACTACAGGGATCTCGGAAACCAGAAGAGATACAAAGATGATTAAATTAGAGAAAAGGCGTGCCTTGCTGAATCCTACAACGTCATGCTTTGGAATCTAAAAAAATCCGATTACTTCCGAAGATATTTGGGAAAACCCGAATTTTCCCGATTTCGTTTTTATTTATTTCTGACTTTATTTCAAAAGACATAACAATGCAAATTTCACATTCCCATTGCTACTTTTCCTGCTCTTTAAGTTGGTGTTATTAGATTTTCAATCTGACGTTTCGTTTCTTTGCAACCATCATTAACTTTGTTTTTTCAAATAGTCGAAAAATTTTGTTTCATTCCTAAAAAACACTAATTTTAATCCCAAATCCAACGACATATCGCTCCTTACATTTGTCCGACGTTTCGGCTGGAAAAAACCATCATCAATGTTATTTAATGATGATTACGAAGGAACGAAACGTGGGATCAAAAATCTAATTACGTCATTAGGTAGAGGACAAAAATTGGCATAGGAACGTGAATTTCATTGTGATCTATCCTTTTCATTAAAATCTGAAAAAAATTAATTATGTTTTAAATTTCAAGAATTCGTAGATTGCAATTATTAATTTTTTTAAGGCTTTAATACAGAAAATTGATCAAAATAAAATGCACATTCTTATGCCATTTTGCCTCCTCTACATGATGACGTAATTAGATTTTTAATCCGACGTTTCGTTTCTTCGTTATCATCATCAAATACCACTGATATTTTTTTATCCGAAACGTCGGATAAATGTAAATAGCGATATGCTGTTGAATTTAGGATTGATATTAGAGTTTTTTAGGATTAAAATAAAATTTTGCGACTATTTAAAAAAACAAAGTTGATGATGGTTGCTAAGAAACGAAACGTTAGATTGAAAATGTAATAACACCAACTTGAAGAGCAGGAAAAGTGGCAAAGGGAAAGTGAAATTTGTATTGTCATATCTTTTCAAATAAAGTCAGAAAAAAATAATAACGAAATCGAGAAATTTCGGATTTTCTCAAATACCTTCGGAAGTAATCGGATTTTTTTACATTTCGAAGCATGACGTTGTAGGGTTCAGGAAGGCACACCTTTTCTCTAATTTAATCATCTTTGTATCTCTTCTGGTTTGCGAGATCCCTGTACTGTGCATTCTTATATGGGACACCGTGTATTTGCCAACTTTCTCTGAACCTTTTATCACTTTCTAAGTCAAATTCTACATTTCTCTAATTCTTTATGTTTTTATCTAGCTTACGCTTGCTTTGATAGCGTTCTTCAATAAACTCACTTTGTGTTCTGTACACTTGTTTTATTATATATTTGCATTGTGTTTTTATCATTTAATTTACTCTTCTTTTAATTTTTGTTTTTTTATATTTTTGTATGTTCTGATCAACCTTGTTTTCAATAAATTATATTTTCAACTTTCTCTGTATTTATCTTATTATTGTCTTTTCTTCATTTGATTTTTGTATACTTACAATATTATATGCTTTACAATTATTATTATTTGCGTTCTTTTTACCATTTACATTATTTTATTTTCATTTCATTTGGTTCTCTTTCTATTTTGTCTTCAACTTTGTTTAAACCTCTTTTTATTAACTTTGTGCTATGCTCACTTGCTTCTTATTTGCAATTTTGTGCTATGCTCACTTGCTTCTTATTTGCAATCATCATCTATTTTACTTTTGATTTGATTATATATTTTAATTTTATTTGAATTTTTAAGATGTTTTTTTCGAGTCAAATTCTACATTTTTCTAAGTTGTTATGTTCTTATTTAGCTCACTTTTCTTTCGATTACATTTTCTTCATTTGTTTTTTGTTTACTTATTTACAATTATTATTTGCATTCCTTTTACCATTTACCTTATTTTATTTTGGTTTTGTTTTTATTTTCATTTAGTTTGGTTATCTTTTTATTTTGTCTTCAACTTTGTTTAAACCTCTTTTTATTAACGTTGTCCTATGCTCACTTGCTTCTTATATATTTGCAATCATTATCTATTTTACTTTTGATTTGACTATATTTTTTAATTTTCTTTGAATTTTTAACCTGCTTTTTCAACTCAAATTCTACATTTTTCTAAGCTGCTGTGTTCTTATTTAGCTCTCTTTTCTTTCGACTACATTTTTCAACTCTCTCTGAATCTGTATTAACTTAGTGCCTTCTTCACTTTTTCTTGTATATTGAAAACCATTTATATATGTTATTTTTTAAAATTTAACATTATTTAACTTACCTTTCTTTCGTTTCTATACTTTTAAAATTGTTTTGTGTGTTCTTATCTAGCTTTCTTTTCAATCGATCATCTTTTTCAACAATCTCTGAATCACTTTTTTAAATAAAACTTACGCTTCTTCCGATAGCGTTCTTGAGTTTTCTCCGAACTTCTATTATTTACTTTGTCTTTTGTGTACTTATTTATTGTATATTTGCAATAATGATCTGCATTGTTTTTTATCACTTAACTTATTTTTCTTTTAATTTTTAATTTTTATATATTTTTGTGTTCTTATCAAGCTTGCTCATCCTTCAATCAAGTTCCAACTGTCTCTGAACTTAATTTTGTTTTTTGTTCACTGGCTTTTTGTTTATTTAGAACCATTATTTGTCATCTTTTTATTATTTAATTGATTCTCTTCCAATTTTGTTTTAAAGTTTGTTACATCGCTATGTATGTATTAACGGTGTCCTATGCTTACTTGTTTCTTATATATCTGCAATCGGAATCTGCGTTGTTTTTTAACATTTAACTTACTCTTCTATAAATTCTACTCTATTTTACTTTTCTTTTGATTATTTTTTTCAATCTTTGACCTGTTATTTCAAACCAAATTCTACATTATTCTAACTTTTTGGGTTTTTATTTAGCTTCCCTGAATCTTTATTTATTAAATTCGTCCGGTGTTCAACTTACTTTTCTTTCAGTTTCGTTTTTCTTAATTTCGTTAAATGTGTTTTTTCTAGTGTACTTTTACTTCCATTTATATTTTTCAACTTTCTGATTCGGCTTTGTTTTTCTATATTGATAATCATTACATGCGTGATTTTGTAATGTTTAACATTATACTTACTTTTCTTTCAATTCTATGTGTTTTAAATATTTTAGTTTATTTTTTCAACTTGCTCTATCAATCGGTCTATCAAAGTCGAATTCTACATTCTTCTAATGTGTTTGTGTTTTTAATAGTTTTTATCTAGCTTACTTCAAATATATTGCTCGACTTTCCTTGTACCTTGAGTTATTAACTTTATCCTTTTTTATATATTTGCAATCATTATCTTCGTTTTTTAACATTTAACTTAGTTATTCTAATTTTTTAATGTATTTTCGTTTTTATCAACTTTTTCTTGTGTTCGTAGGTATGCATGACTTTTCGATTTTGTTTTTCTTAATTATACACTATTTAACTTTACATTATTTACATACTAATTATTTGTAATATCTTTGTTTTTCCTTTAATATACTCAAAATTTAATTCCGGTGAATTTATTGAGTGAGTTTTGGCATTTCCTGTTTTTGTTTTCTCAAGTTAAATTCTATATTTTTATAACCTTTTCGTATTTGCATCTCGTTTTTTTTTCTTTAATTATTATTTATTTTAAATTTTTTCTAAATTTTTATTTATTAACCCTTTGTTAATTCTTATTTCGTAGATATTTCCAATCATTATAAGCATTATTTTGATTTCTCGAGTTGAATTCCAAATATTGTCAACTTCCTTTGAATTAAATAAATTCGAATGCTGGTCAAACTGCAATCACTTGCCGAAAAGTCCTGCTTTAAGCACTCGTTTGGTAAATAACTTTTAAGGATCGGCACAAATTTCAGATTACCATACTATTTCTTCACTCTCTCCTGTTGAACCACCCTTCAATACACCCATTTTAATCTTCTACTTTAGATCTGTTCCTTATTAACATATCTGGGATATCATGGGGTTGAAAACTATTTAGCTTCCATGATAAAGAACATTCAAACCTTCTCCTCATGACCGCCCAAAATAAAATTCCCAAACTGAGCTACGGGAATCGCACGGCGGCAACGCCGCGCGCGTCTATTTCGAGGCCACCTCGATTTCCCTCGAAAAATGCTGGATTATTCGACTTCGTACCGCGCTACCTTCAACTGTTTCTACGTGACGCAATACGCGATTCATCAGCGTGCCTCCTAGTCCTAGTTATATTTTATTGGAAGTTTGTATTACGCCGCGTTGTCATTACTTTACAGAGTGCGTCTTATTTTTCGCTTTTTCACGTTTATTTGCCGCTCCGGGAGTGCATTGGATTTGTATATAATGTGAGTTGTTTTTTTATTGATAATATTGTTATTTAGTAGTTATGCATTAATTTTTTTGCGACGGAAAACGGCTAGATCGTTGTGCAAGATTTTTGTAATACGCTGTACAAATTAATTATATTAATTATAACGATTTGTGATGCAATCATAACGATGAATCGATAATCAAAAGGCGATTTTCAATATTTTTTAGTGTTCTTTGTCGTTATTAAATATCTATATATTTTAAAAAACATTTTATTAAATCAGGTTCTTCTTTCTCGATTCACCGTTATTTTCACATTCCAAAAGCTCGGGCACGTAAAACCGCACACGTGCCAGTGTGCCAGGTCATTCAACCTACCCTGTATACGGCCACGTGTAAATTTCACTCGCGGGCCGTGTGAGCGAGAGCGCCTTATGTTCGCCATGTTTGTCCCAGAAAAAGACGGCGCATACTCCGCGGGAATGAGGCTATCGCATTGCGTCACAGCGTGCAGGGGGAAAAGCGACCAATCGTAGAGCGAGTCACTGTGCCCCTCTCCCGCCGCGGCCTTCTAGATCCGCGTTCAGAAAATTTTCTCATTCCTTGCTTAGACGTTAACGTGTGCGGTTGGTTTTCGTGCTGCGTTCGCGAATTCATTTCATTTTTGACAAATGCTGGCCTTCTGTGTTGTTCGTAACGCGTTTAAACTGTTCTTTAGTTGTAAATAATTTTCGGGCGCAATAATTTAAGGCTTCTTGTTCGCGCGTTGAATGAAGCCGTAAAACGACGCGTTATTTCAACTGTTTCTCGCGACCTACTTTGGCAACTTCCGCGTTCTGGCGGCCATCTTGTTGCGATGATGTAACAGCGAAGCCTACTACGATAATTATTAATCAGTTTGTGCTTACCTACTTTTCGTTTCCGTAATGATTTTTTAGGTTACATTCCCAAAGGATTTCCATGGAAATGGACAGATTACCTAATAGGAGAGTAGGGGAGTGATTCAGGCTAACTCTGTTTGAAGCGGTCAGTCTTTTTCTCTCTCCTATTTGCCTGTTTTTTGTCGACGTTGGACTTTCCAAACGAACCAAAGGTGGTTTTTGTAGGGCCCGAAACCAGTTTTAGGGCCGAGGAACAAAGAACGCATGAAGATAATGGTGATGTAACAACGCCGCACGAGAAACGATTCAAGGTTGAATTTTTGCACGCGGTTATTACATGGCACACTCGGGTTATTTGGGGAGCGATTTTCGGCCAATCAGAACGCGGCATCAGGATCCGCGCGGCCGAGTTTTCCATGGCAACAGCAGCGGACGTTAGCGAATTGCCCTAATGATTTTTTCTCTTAATTGTATAATTATTTTTAATTTAGATGCGATTTCTCTGGTTAATTTCCGTTAATTGTACATTCTGTTGATAAATAGGTTGTTAAATTTATTTTTGTTCGTTATGTTTCTTTACTCAATTTATGTTAAAATAATGATTAGTTGTAGAATAATGTTACTAAAATTTCATATTTTCGATTAACTTCTGGTTCAATTTTTGCTTTCTAGGTCACTCAAACTAGTCAAACTCCAAAATTATGGCCAGTCTACTAGCCTCATCCCAATCGGCGATTTTGATTGGCCCTTTCGTTGATTTTATACTGGGCGTTCCTTGTAATTTAAAATGCCTTTAGAAACTGTATTTGAACAGATGCAAGAAGAATGTTTAAAAGTTATTCCTGAATATTTTTACTAAGAAAAGTGAAAAAAAATCTAGAAAAATTGTTGGAATATTCCATCGATTTTAAAATATCACTGTCCTCATTTCAAATATATAAAATATGTCTTAGGTTTGAAGAAACCGTTTTTCAGCTTAAATTTTCGTCTAGTTAGCTGTGCCTGATCATTAATTACCTCCTACAACAAGGCCTGACGCCTTACTGGTGACGTCATCAAATCTAGTCAATAGTAATTTACAGGCGTATATTGAAATGTGCAATTTCTTTTAAAATAATATTTTAGATGCAAAAATCTCGAAAAAATATAATAAAAACTTGTTTTTTGTAAATTTAACTTTATTTTATAAGTAGTTTGAAACGTAATTGGGCTAATATTTATTACTTTAAGCGCTACTATTATGACTGATAATGTATATTACTAATTTTTTTTAAATCAAAAATTAAATTGCAGTTTACTTACCTTTTTCTGCATACATAAATAATATTTAAGGTTTTTCGGTTAAAACAAGGCTGCGAGACATGAACACGGCCCTTAGACGAGCCTCATTCGATTCTTTTTTGAAAAGAAAATTAAATTTCAACCCAAAGACCTTTGAATATCCAGTTTATCAAAACTAAATTTGTTTAAAACAATATATCGCAATATCCATCTTACTGGCATTTTATTGATTTTAAAGCTTCTGTATCAGACTGTGTAATTATAATTTTGGGCCAAAAATTATTAACATATTCAGAATTTAATAGTTATTTAATGACGGGGGTTCATAACTCAGGAAGTACAAACAAATTTATTTAGATTAATTTATGTTTAGATTTTAATGATAATAAAGATTGAATTGAATATGGTAATGACCACCAGCTACCTAAATGGTCTATATTTTCCAAGGAAGCTCAGTTAAACAGTATTCAGTCACTTCCAGTAGCCCATAAATGGAATGGCTTAATGCAGTGCGGTTTGTCAAGTCAGTGTATTTGAAGAATTAGGTGAATGCCAAGAATCTAGCCATTTTTGCATTTTTAGCATAAAATTATATTTCGGATCATCGTTGCAGGCTAATAAAATTTGTATGGCGAAAGGTTCTTGATTTAAGGGGGGTTTTAACATTAACTATTTTCCACCAGGTCCATATAATATTAATAAATTCTGCTGTGTCTTGTGAATGTGACAAATTGTTAACAAAACCTTTCAGAGCCTCTATAATAAAAGGATTGAATATTTTGAGAGCTAATTTAACACTTTACCTTTCTATAGATGATGGAAAAGAGCCTTTAAACTAAGGGAATACCCATGTTTTAAGATTTTGTCTCGTTCTAGTTCATGAAGTTTTTGACCATCACTGAAAACGAATCACATTTTTTTTGGCCTGTCTCAAAATCGGGATAGAAAAATGCTTGCTCAGGATTAGAATTTAGCCAGTTGCCACTGAGTTCTTTCCGGGGTGAAAAATTAGTCATTGCCTTGCTGTTTACTGTATTATTGTCAATAACTGTACAAAATACCCTTTAACCATTTTCTTACAAATTATCTATTATGGTCTTGATAAAAGTATATAAGATCAAGTTTAGCTACAGGAGATATATGAATTACTTCTTTAAGGTTTGAGCAACGACTGGTGATCATAAATGCGACTGCAGATGATGCTAAAATATTGCTATTATTTACTGATGTCCCTAGTGTTCCCTACCTTATAATAAGTAAAGTAAAGTTTATTCATGCTTTTACAATAAATACTTACAATCGTCATAAACTGATAAAACAGTGAAGACATAGTATAATACTAAAAATCACCTTTACATTAATAAGTACCTAGGTATTTAATTACATGATGTTAAAAATACAATACAATGACTTTAATTATTGTCGGATACCCCAATACAAAAATCGAAAGTTGGCCTGCAGATATTCCTCAAAGCTGTAAAAACCCCATCACAAAGCATTGCTCTTATTGAGGCAGCAAAATGTTTTTCATCTAGTATTTTTAAGTTATTTGGCAATTTATTAAAAAATGTTGGAGCACAGTAGGTGGTTGAGATCCGAGACCTAGTAAGTCTTGGGAAACTTGTTTCCAGGTAGTCTATTTGCCTAGTATTGTGATTATGAACCTCAGATCTTCGATTATATTTATCTAGGTTTTTTTTTAATATACACAAGACATTCAAAAATGTAACGTGATGGTAATGTGAGAATGTTTAGTTTTTTAAAATGATCCCTTACATCATCCCTAGATCCCAGACTCTCAACAACCCTAAGCTCTTCTCTGCAGTTTAAAGATTCTCCTGGCCTGCGGTGCATGGCCCCAGGTCAAAAGACCGTGGTTGCAGGTTGACTGTATTAATGCATGAAAGACCATTAGCCACTGTCTTTTTTAAGTTCTTAAGAAGAAAAGTTTGTTTGAACAGCTTATTTGCCATAAACTCTACGTGCCGATCGAAGAGAAGAGTAGGATCCAAATGAATCCCCAAGCACCTCACTGCATCCGAACTCTCAATTGTTGTTTCCTTAGTGTTTCTTAAAGAGAACAACATTTCCTATGTTTTGTTCACGTTTAGGCTAAGTGTATTTGCATGAAATCATTGACTCAAACCCGAGACCACCTCTTCCATTATGCCTTTAACTTCTGCCAGTTTTACACGTACAGAGGGCTGTGGTATCATCTGCAAAAAGCGGGAACTTGCAACTAATAGACCTGTCGATATCATTAATATATAGGCGATTAACAGCAGTGGTCCCAGAATCGAGCCCTGCTGAACACCATGGTTAATATGGCGCTCCCCAGATAAGTTTCCACCCGAGTAAGTTTTTTGTGTTCTACCTATAAGATATGATTTTAGAAGTGATAAGCTGAGACTACTCAGACCATAACATTTTACTTTGCGGATAAGAATTTCATGGGACCAGGCCTTCAAGAGGTCCCAAAACATTCCCCCACATGGGAACCCATCTCGAAGCCCTCCAGAAGATCCAGAGTCACTTTTGATGTTGATAGATTTTTTCTAAAGCCAAACTGAATATTTTTTAGGATGTTGTTTTGCTCGAAATAGTTTTTTTAGAGTAACTCGAAAACTTTTGAAATTGTTGGAATCAATGATATAGGACCATAATTATTTATATCACTACTACTTCCCTTTTTGAAAATTGGGATAACTTTTTGGATTTTAAAACTGCTCGGGTAGACACCTTCACGTATACTTAGATTAAAAAGATCTGTTACAGGATAAAGCAAATGTTCTCTTAGCTGTTTTAGAAGGGGTACGTTTATATTGTTTTTTACTTGGCGATACTAACCTACTAGACTGATTAGCATTCACGTATCGTTACACTGTTGTCACGTTGTGTTAGGATTAATTTCTGAACCGTTCTTCTCGTGCAATTGACTACAAACTATAGGAAGTTAATTTGTATTTATAAGAAATTCTGATACTATCGTTGCTTCTTAGGATATATTTATTATGTTGTCTTTACTATTTTGTAATAGTTATTTTGGACAATAAACGATGA